>PVJN01026973.1:0-28526 GCA_004026805.1 Lasiurus borealis | reverse complement strand
AGAATGAAGCACAATGTAAGCACTGTCTGTGGCTCATTTACCCAGGGTCCTTCTGCTCCACCTCCCCGGGCTCCTTGAGAGCTGACTCTGCCCCGGGCCCAGCACCAGTGCCAGTCCCAGCCCTTTCCTGCATCACAGCGCCCTGCCCCTGGCTCTTCCCCAGTGCTCCTCCTGTCCGGGCTGGAACCTGTCCTGCCACCCAGCTCTTCTCCACATCCTCCCCTGCAGGCAGCACCCAGCATCCTGAACACACAGCCCAGGTCCCCTGCCTCCCCAACCTGGAGCACCCCGACTCCCTGCATTCCCTCCTTCTCTGAGGACCCCTCTGAAGGGCAGCGGCCCTTCCTTACTCACTTCAGATGGGGAAGTCTACACACCTCTCCTCAGCCCCTCTGGCTGCCCCCACCAAACTCAAAAGTTTTTTAGCCTGATCAGCTGGTAGGTGGACTCTGATTTGGCATTCAATCTGCAGGGCCTTGATTTATAACCCTGAGGCTAAAGAGGACTTCTTGAAACAACCATCATTGCAGGAGAATATCTTTTACTTTTTTTCAGTATGATTTTCTATTATGCTCAGGTGTATAGCAGAATTGTTAGACAATCATATACGTCACAAAGTTCTCCTCCTGCTATTGCCAGTCCCACCTGGCACCATACATAGTTATTACAATATTACTGACTGTATTTCCTGCAAAAGAATTTTAAAGGGTGTCCTATCTGGGACAGGCCACTCAATCCATAGTTTACATGTACTACTTTATTTAAAGTCTATGGAGTAGGTGCTACTTGCTTCTTGAACGTGAAATCAAATCAAACATGCAAGTTCAGATGTTTATGTCTGCAGGAACCTAATTTTTTTAAAAATATATTTTTATTGATTTTTTACAGAGAGGAAGGGAGAGGAATAGAAAGTCAGAAACATCAATGAACGAGAGACATGGATCAGCCGCCTCCTGCATACCTCCTACTGGAGTTGTGCCCGAAAGCAAGGTACATGCCCCCGGCCGGAATCAAACCTGGGATCTTTCAGTCCGCAGGCCTACGCTCTATCCACTGAGCCAAACCGGTCTGGGCAGGAACCTAATTTTTGTTTCTCGAGTTAAAATCGCTCTTTCCCTAATATAGAGCCTAGATCAACTTCTTTATCTCTTTTGCATGGGGCATCTGACCTTGTGCTATGCAGCCTTTCCCGCCAGCAGATCTTATCTAGAACCATCTCAAAACGTCACTGAGTTTTTAACAGTGTTTGGCCTCCAAAGGGATGTTGCAAGAGTTTCAAGCATTTCCTCCCATGTGGCTCACTGGGTCTGGGGCACATTTATCTGTCTTGCCCCAGTGAACAGGATCTGTAACCGAGGGATATTGAGAGGAGCCTTCTTCACTAGGCTATAGTGCAGATATATATACATACATACACACACACACACACACACACACACACACACACATGCCAGGGTTGCAAGTGCCTTACTTCTTTGTATTTGCATTATTGAGATGGGACATGTAAGAAGATAGGGAAGGTGACGGTGAAAAAGAGAAGAGGTAAAGGAGGAGAAGGAAGACTTCAAAGACGAATTACTTTATAGAAGGATTTTTTTCAGTTTTTTTTTTCTTTAAAAATAAAGAACCAGGTGTATTTTAGACATAATGCATCCCTACAAGGTGAGTCAGGTTCAGTTTCCAATATTCTTAAGGCTACACATAAGTGTATAGGGTGAAGAAAATTATGTCCCATGGCATTAGGCAGTATGTCATTTACAGTAACAATAGGAATGATATCTAGTGGATTTTCCCCAAAATTATTTTATTTCTGCAGCTCTCCAAAATATGCTGTTTTTGTTTGCATGCTTTTGATTTAAAAATACATGGCACATTATGTACAAGAGAAAGATAAAGGAAATTGAAAATTATTTTTTTCTGTAGTAATGGAAATACATAGAGCCATGCCATTTCTAGAACTAGAATGAAATAGTATACGAAAAATGTAAAAACAGAGATAAATACAGCAAGAAAATTTGTATCAGTCATAATAAAAAAACAACAAAATGCCATTCTATTAAAGAGAGTTTTGAGGCTAATATAACAATTGTAATAGCTGATATAGAAAAGATGAGAAGGCAGAAAATTTAGAATTACTAGCCCCAGGGTAGAATTGCAGGGACCACAGTCAATTCATTATAACATGCTCAATTTACTTATTTTTAAGAGAACATTTAGTCAAATGATTTAGGGACTATTTGACATCTAAAAATCTCTTCACAGCACTACCTAGATTAATGTTATATTGAGTAACTGGGAGAAGACAATCTTGGAGACACATCTTAGTATTCTGCCAATAGTGTAAAGGTTAATCATTTTACTTCTAGAGAAACTTACAAATATACCCAAGACACATACAGAAAAGTGTTTATAAAAAGGAACATTTTGGAAACAACTTTAATGTATCAACAAGGTAATAAATATGCAAAGTGTGTTATTTTTATAAAATGTGAAAGGTGGAATTAAGCCACATATTTCAATATGGGTGAATTTCAAAAATACACGGGACAAAACTGCCAGTTATAGCAGAATTTATAAAGTATGATATCATATGCAACAAATATCTGCAACACATATCACATATGTGTTAGAGATACCAAAGCAAAGAACTCCTATAAATCATTAATAACCTAATACAGACTTCTAGTCAAGAAGCAGGTATAGGTAAATGCAGTACTCCCATCTGCCCACAGCCACATGGAAACTACAACTGAAGTACAGAACAACCATCATTCAGAGCTGACTAAAATCTAGCTGAATGGACGTCCTACCGCTAAGGATTTAAAGAAGAAGCCACATTGAGACTGGTAAGAGGGGTGATGAGGAACGGGCTGGCCTCACACCCATGTGTGGTGGATAAAATTCGGGAGGGATATCTTGGCTGCAAAGGTCCCCTGGGAGGAGAGAGGGGTCCCAGCACATCACCAGCCTCCCCTCCCCCAGCCTATGATTCCAGTGCCAGGAAGCGAAGTCCCCATAACTTCTGGCCAGAAAAACCAGCAGGGATTGAAGCTGAGGGAGACAGAGGACTGCTGGAGTCTCGGCATTCCTTTAAAAAAGGGCCTGCACATGGACTTACTCAGACTCACTCCCTCTGAGCTCCAGCACTGAGGAAGCAGCTTGAAAGACACCAGGAAGGAAGTGAATTATCTGGCATTAGGGGAAAAACTAGGGGTGCAGCTTTCTGCCAAACAAAAGTATTGGTAGAGACCATTACTCTTTTTTTTTTCTTTTCTTTTTTTGTTTTGTTTGTTTGTTTGTTGTTGTTAATCCTCACTGGAGAATATTTTTCCACTCATTTTTAGAGAAAATGAAGGGAGGGAGAGAGACAGAGAAACATAGATGTGAGAGACACACATTGATTGTGTGTCTCTTGCATGCGGGGTCAAAACTGCAACCCAGACACATTGACCAGGAATTGATTCCATGACCCTTCAGTGTGAGAGCCAATACTCTCTATCCACTGAGCAACACCAGCCAGGGCCCAGTGCTCCTTTTCTAAACCCTACCTTAACAATGCCTGCAGGTTGGCCCCATATCTGAGTCTCCATCAACCTGGCTCAACTGTTTACCTCACCCTGGTGATTTCCTAGGACCTCACTCCAGCCAACTTTCAGGCCCACCCAAGCTGTTTCCAGTGGCTAAACCCATGATCCATAAAAGGGAAGACTGATAAATTAGGTATCATTAAAATGGAAAACAGTTGCTCTGTTAATGATCCTATTAAGAGGATAGAAAGACAGTATCTAGCAAAGAGCTAGTAACTAGACTATGTAAACCACTTTCAAAAATACTTTAAATGATAAGATTATAGAAATGGACAAGAGAGCAGTGGTTTCCATGCCATAGGGGCAAGGGGTTAAAGATACACTATGCTATACAAGGGGTCCTTGTGGTGATGGAATTAGTCTGTATTTTGACTGTATTAATTTCAATATCTTGTTTGATACATAATAGTAATGTTTTATAAGTGTTGTCATTGGGGGAAACTGCATAAAGCATACACAGGATCTTTCTGTATTGTTTCTTATAACTTCATATAAAACCATAGTTATCTACAAATATTTTATTTTTAATAAAATGGTATAATTAATGGTTAAAATTAGAGCCTGTAGAGCACACTACCTGGGTTTAAATATTTTTTAAAATTAATCCTCACCAGAGGATATCTTCTCATTGCTTTTTCAGAAAGAGTGGAAGAGAGGGCAGTAGAGAGGAAAGAGAGAGAGAAAAAACATACATATGAGAGAGACATTGGTTGTCAGTGAGCAAACCCAGGTAAGTGCCCTTGACCCTGAATCAAACCCATAACCCTTCAGTACATGGGCCGATGCTTTTAACCACTGAGCACATCGGCCAGGGCTGGGTTCAAATCTTGAATCTATGTCCTGTCATCTGCTATAAGTTTATTTATACTCCCTGTACCTTAATTTCATGTTTAAAATAGGAATAATAATAGAATTTAACTTACAAGGAGTTACTTACACAGTTTAAATAAATTCCTGTAAAGTACACAAAACAGTGCTTTCCACATGTTTATGCTCAATAAATGTCAGCCTTATTTACTATGATGATTATGGTTGTATGTATGTCCATGCTTATGAAAAATGTAAACTTTGCATGGGATGGGTATACATCAACTGCAATTTAAGGGCTATTTTAGGAGCTAGAAATGGGAATGAGAAGAAAAGTAAAACTTCATCTGTGCATATCTTAAATCTTTAAGAAATAGCAGTGAAGCAAATATTGAGTTTTTTAAAAAAATATATTTTATTGATTTTTTACAGAGAGGAAGGGAGAGGGATAGAGAGTTAGAAACATCAATGAGAGAGAGACATCGATCAGCCGCCTCCTGCACGCCCCCTACTGGGGATATGCTGTTGACCGGAATCGGACCCGGGACCTTTCAGTCCGCAGGCCGAAACTCTATCCACTGAGCCAAACTGGTTTCGGCGAAAGGTTGAGTTTTAATTATTATTAATCTTATTATATGGTTATATTATTTATAAATTTCTATTTTAGTATTTAAAGTGGGTGAATATATTTTATCTCTGTCATATATTTTATATTATGAATATATTACAATTTATTTTATTATTGTTTTAGAAGGAAATTGTAGTTTTCTTATATTTGTTTTACAAGGACATTTTCAAGTAATTTAGAAATAACTCATTTTCTAATGAACTCATTGCATAAGTATGTCTTCAACATTTTTCAGAAATAAAATCTTTTTAGTGCATTCCTTGATTTTCAACTACTTTATCACACAGAATACCCTAAACAAAATTTAACTTTTTATTAATGACTCAAGAAAATTTTATGAAATTAATTTACTTTTTGTGCTAGAATTCATTAATATTTTCTGGCATAATTAAATTTTTCTAAAGAATATAAATTACTCTCTGAATTCCCGAAATTGTTTTTTTTTTTTTACATAGTTGTTACCTTATCCAAGTTCTCCAATCTTATCAACTGTCACTCTCAGTTGGAGGCATCTCTCATTTCTCTTTCATCCACACACCTACAATGTTCTCCTTTGTATAGCAAGATATTAAGGTTGGTAAAAACTAAACAGATCAACAATCCTATTTAATATCTTAGACATCATTCAAAGTTAATGGCCTCACTATCCCAGAATATATCTCCTCACTCCCCACCCCATCCCTCAGAAAAGTGTTTCATAGGATTCTCACCTCTTAGACCTTGATGTCACTACCCACCATGTTTGTGTCCCTGATCAATATTATTAAAATTTGTTGTGACCATTTGTTAAAATATATTTTAGTCTTTTAATGTTTAATTTTTTTCAGATAATTGAATCAGAACTCAAACCTTAAATGAATGATAATCTACTTATACTAGCCCAAATATAATATGTTTATATGTCAATATCAATAATCATACTTACTGATCAATTCACTCTTGTTCAAACCATATTTATGGAGTGTCTACTAAAGGTGAGGCATATTTTTTAGATACTGAATGTACAGAAATGATTGAAGTACAATCATTGTAATCCCTGTAATACATATGTTTACCATTTTGGTCATTAAGTATTATAAAATTTGATCATTTTAAACTGATAATTTAAAAAGTGGGAAATTAGAATTATATGTATTGTTTGATTCAAAGTGCTGAAATTGTTACCACATATCTCATTAAAACTAAGAAAGTAGATTTTAGATAATATATTCTGACTAACTCAGAATACTGTAAAGAAAGTATTATGTAAGAGAAATCTAGTATTTAAAATCAAACTACACATTATCACCTTAGTTATAGGACTCTCTTTTGCTTAATAAGTAGTACAAAGAAGTAATATTTATAAATATGCTTATCCATGCAATCTTGTAAATAATGTATGTTACAGGAAATATTATTTGTTTACTTACCTTTAGAAATATTCATTGATCACTTAGCATATAAAATGAGCAACTGACCTTGTAGTAATTTGATCCACCATTATTTCTATCTAAATCCGTCTTTTCTCTCTGTCTCTTCCTCCCTCTCTCTAACCCCCTCTCTCTTTCTCATATATAACTTTTTTTGCAGTTCTGAAAACATCACTCATGAGTCTATTTGCTCCATTAGACTTGCAAATTACAAATAAAACATACAATTGTAGATTTCTATTCAAAACTGATGAGAAAGTTTTCTTATTCAGTATGGGTTGCTATAACGAAAATACCATAAACAGGTTATCTTAAACAATAAACAGTGATTTCTCACAGCTTGAGGATAGAAGTCTGTGACTGGGGAGCCAGCATGTGGTTAGGTTCTGGTGAGGGTCCTCTTCCAGGTCACAGACTGCCTACTCCTTAGACTTTTTACATCACAACGAAGACTTTTGTATTAATATATGAGTCATTGGAAGTTTTTAAGTATAAAAGTGGAATGGTTAATATGAATTCTGCATAACTTACTTAGAAAGCAGAGTGGGGAATGAATTTGAAAAGCAC
The DNA here is from genome assembly GCA_004026805.1 of Lasiurus borealis. Lineage (NCBI taxonomy): Eukaryota > Metazoa > Chordata > Mammalia > Chiroptera > Vespertilionidae > Lasiurus > Lasiurus borealis. Next base: position 21,528 of record PVJN01026973.1, on the reverse strand, counting down.
CACATTAGAAGAAAAGATAATTTTGAGGGCTAAATCCAGGCCAGATTTGATAAGGACCTTATTAGAACAGCAGTCATTGACTATGAAAGTGGATGCCAGAAATATTTGGGCAATGATATTAACACAACTTGATGATTGGTAAAGAGTAAAAGAGACAAAGTAGTTTAGGTTATCCATTATCACATAGCAAATTGGCCCAAAACTTAGCCTCTAGAAACAACAGTAAACATTCATTATCTCATACTAGAGGCCTGGTGCATGGATTCATGCACTGGTGGGGTCCCTCGGCCTGGCCTGTGCCCTCTTGCAATCTGGGACCCCTCATGGGATGTCGAATAGCCAGTTTCTGCCCAATCCTTGCAGGCCTGATCCAGACAGGAGGGAGCCTGATCTTGTGCATTGAGCATCTGTCCCCTGGTGGTCAGTGTGCATCATAGCAACTGGTCAACCAGTCATTCAGTCATTCGGTCACTTAGGCATATATATATATAATTTCTATGGGTCAGGGTTCTGGATCAGCTTACCTAGGTTGTTCAGGGTGTGGTATTTACTTCTGCAGTTGTAGTCACAATGTCAGCTAGTGTTGCATGTCAACCAGTTTGACTGTGGTTAAAGATCTGCTTCCAAGATAGCTCACTCACCTGACTATTGGCAGGAGATATGTTTCTAGATGGTTCTGGCAGGACTCACCTCCTTGCCTATGAAAATCTATGTAGGGTCACTTGAGTGTCCTCAGGAAACAACAGCTGCCTTTCCGTACAACCAGCTATCCAGGGAAAAGGAAAAGATATAAGCTGAAAATCTAGCTTTGAAGTCAAATAAAGTCTTTATGCAATATCCTATTGGTTACATTATGTCGGAAATGACTACCCATGGGCATCCATAGCATGAGGCAAGACTAATAGCAGATACAGTGGTAAATAAGAGAGTCCACATTCTTGTCTTTGGTGTTTAGTTAGATTATGGTGTCATCTATGTAATAAACAATAAAAAGGAACAAGTTATTGTTTGTTTGGGGTCCATATGTGTGTCTGTGTTCAGAAAGAAGAAGGTAATGAGTTCAGATTTGGAAATTATCCAGCAAATGATAGCTTTGGAAGTGCAATAATATGTTTAGTGATGAAGAAATAGATTTAAGAAACACCAGCATTTTAACAAATATATTTTATTGATTTTTTTACAGAGAGGAAGGGAGAGGGATAGTTAGAAACATCAATGAGAGGGAAACATTGATCAGCTGCCTCCTGCACACTCCCCACTGAGGATGTGCCCGCAACCCAGGTACATGCCCTTGACCAGAATTGAACCTGTGACCCTTGAGTCCGCAGGCCAACACTCTATCCACTGAGCCAAATCGGTTAGGGCAACCACCAACATTTAAATGCTACTTTAAATCTTAAGATTAAGAAAGTTTATCTCAGTAGAGCATAAGAATGAGGTGAACAAACAAAAACAACATTGTTTAAGAAAAAATGAGCGAGATAGTAGGTCATGAAAGTTATTAAGCAAGGTGATCGGAGTGGTAGATATAAAGATGGGTACTGTAAAAATAAAAGGAATAAATAGTGTAAGGAAGTGAGTAATCATCCATCAATCAAAGTGAAAGTGTCCAGTGAACTAAAATATACTCATTGGAGCCCTAGCCAGTTTTGCTCAGTGGATAGTGACAGCTTATGGACCGAGGGATCGTGGATTCGATTCTAGTCAAGGGCACATGCCCAGGTTGCGGGCTCGATTCCCAGTAGCAGGCATGCAGAAGGCAGCCAGTCAATGATTTTCTCTCATCATTGATGTTTCTCTCTCTCCCCTTTCTGAAATAAATAAAAAATATATTTAAAATAAATAAAATAAAATAAAATATATTCATTGGATTTAGCAGTATTTATGCCACTAATGATGTTGTCAGTGCAATTTCAAGTGCAGGAGTGTAGAAGCAGAAAACATAACAAAAGGTTAAGTACAGGTAATTAAATAAACTGTGTTTAATTATATGTACCAGTTATGTTTCATTTTGGAAATTGAAACTCTTCAGAATATTTAAGACAGAGAAAATTTAATATTGGGAATAATTATACAGGTGATGGGACTGCTGAAAAAACAGGCAGAAGATGATGAGGTAACTCCAAGATTAACAATCTCCAAAGCTGCGTTGGCTGAAGGGATGAAGGAAAGAGGGGGAGAGGGGTTACTAACATCCAGAAACGGGGTCTTCTGGAGGAAATTCGAATCAATTCTTGTAAGAATGGAGGAGAAGCAACTGCTGCTGAAAACGCCCCATTGGCAGACAGAGTGAGTGAGACATACCCTTTCACCTCCTCCCACTGACAGGGCCTAACCATTGGCAGAATACAGTAGATGCCAGCTGACATAGAAATGTGGGAAAAATATTTTTTTTTCTGGGGTCAATGTGATACAAAATGGAAAAAAAGAGGAAAGTATTTGAGAGCAAATAGATGAAAGACTGACACCAAGTTTTTAAACTTGTCAGCCTTGTAAAAACAAACCAAATTAGAAGCTCCTTGTGAGAAAGTCGGTAGGACTGTATTCATAATGCAAAACGAATTTCACTTAAAATATTTCAAAGATCGAGGCCCATGTTCTAGGTAAAATACCCATAAATTGAAGAACTTTTATCTCAGCACTTTTAATGTAGAAAGAGTTAGCCTGACTTGAAATAATTGAGCCGGCCGTTATCTCTCATGATACAGGAAGTCATCAAGAATTCCCTATGCAGAGTACACTCATGAAAGATTGAGAATTCGTTTTATTTCTAATTAAATATTTCCTCTTTTGATTCAGTGAATTTTCATTTTTGAAGATATGGGATAGTAATAAAATACGATGCATTCAGAAATTTATCATAGTCATAGGAAAGAACAGCAAGTAAAATATAATTTTATCAAGTTACTATAGGTACTTGCTCAACAAAATGTTAAATATTATTGATCTAGTAAAATATACAACAGTATATAATTAGAGTGTGCATTGTAGAAGTTCTCAAAGTATCCATTCCCATCTCCCCTCTCCCTGACCAAATCTTAATATTTTAAAAACATACTTTTATTGATTTCAGAAAGGGGAGAGAGAGAGAGAGAGAGAGAGAGAGAGAGAGATCCATGAGGAGAGAGAATCATTGATTGGCTGCCTCCTGCACACCCCTACTGGGGATAGAGCCTGCAACCCAGGCACATGCCCTGATAGAAATCCAACTGTGACCTCCGGGGTCATAGGTCAATGCTCAACCACTGGAGCCACACTGGCTGGACCTACTAGAATCTTAATTTAAATAAAACATTCAATACTCTCATTCCATGTGCCTCAGAGGAATCTGACCCCACACATCTCATTGGTGTGTGAGCCTGAATGGCTTAAACCAATGAATTTATACTACATCTTAGAAACTGGAGAGAATGTGGGCAAGTGATTTAAGTGGGTAATCTGTGTGTGGGGGGTGGATTAAAAGTCTCTTGCAGTGCTGGAACACAAGAGCTATTTCATACCTTCTGCAAACTGGTATATGCTGTTATAGAGCCCAAAACTGCTGCAGTTATCTTGCTGCCAGACTAGAGAGAGAAAAGGGGGTTGGTTAATGTCAAGATTATTTCAAGAAAATGAAGCAAAAGTTATTGGCATAAGCCAAATCTGAAGCCTGACTTACAATTTTATTGCCAGTTATGTGGGCAACTAAAATTTTTTTAAATATATATATTTTTTATTGATTTCAGAGAGGAAGGGAAAGATAGAAACCCAGGACCCTTCGGTCCATAGGCCAATGCTCTATCCACTAAGCCAAACCAGTTAGGGCTAAAATTATTTATTATTCAGGTAAGTTTGAGTGGTATTTTCTTTCACTAGATGCCAAAAGCAGTTTACATCAATGTACAAAGTGTGTGTGAGTATATAAGTATGCATATACATGTATGTTATTATTTATATACTATACATAAGTACTCATAAAAATTTTAAACATTTCAAATATGAATAAATAATTTTTAAATTCCCACAAATCAATCTATACACTATATCTATTCATCACCTCATGCAACAATACACCTCATGTATTATTTTTTTTGGAAACAAATAATTTTAACTAAGTAAAAGTATTTGCATTCTTTCACTTTATATTTTACCTTTTTGAATAGAAATTATAGTTTTATATAACCTGTGACCCCACACTTAAACAACCTCCCCTATCATCAAAATCTCATAAGAGAGTGAAGAATACACTTATTAAAAATCAATGAACCTACATTGACACCTTGTTATTACACAAAGTTCATAGTTTACAATAGGGTTCACTCTTAGTGCTGTATGTTCTTTGGATTTTGACAAATGTATGATAACATGTATCACTATTTTAGTATTATATAGAATAGCTTTAATGCCCTTTAAATCCTCTGTGCTATATCTATTCAACCACCCCTTTCCCTTAACCCTGAACACTGCTAATCTTTTCACTATCTCCATAGTTTTTCCAGAATATAGTTGATATTATGCAGTATGTTGGCTTTCCAGATTGACTCTTCTTACTTCATACTTCATACTTCTTACTTCATAATATTAAGTTTTCTCTATTTCTTTTCATAAGTTGGTAGCTCATTTCTTTTTAAGTACTAAATAATTTCCATTCTCTGGATGTTCCACAATGTTTTTAAAGTTGAATTTATTGGGGTGATACTGATGAATAAAATTATGTAGGTTTCAAGTGTACAGTTCTAGAATTCATCATCTATATATTGGATTGTGTGTTCACCAGCTCCTTTCATCACCATGTAACCCCCCTTTATCCTCTTTTATATTCAACACCCATTTCCTGCTGGTAATCACCATACTGTTATCTGTGTCTATGAGGTTTTTGTTGTTGTTGTTTCTTAATCCCTTCAGCTTTTTCACCCAGCCCCTAAAGTGCCTCCGATCTGACAGCTGTCAGTCTGTTCTGTGTCTATGTGACTGTTTATCTTTTGTTAGTTTATTTTGTTCATTTGATTCTACATAGACTTGATATCATACGATATTTGTATTTCTCTGACTGGCTAATTTCACTTGGCATAATATCTCCAAGTCCATCCATGCTATGGCTAAAGGTAAGAGTTCCCTCTTTTTTATAGCCAAAGTAGTATTCTATTGTGTAAATGTATCACTGATTTTTTACCCAGTTATGTATGGATGGGCACTTGGGCTGCTTCCAAATCTTAGCTATTGTAAATAATGCTGCAATGAACATAGGAATGCAAATATTCTTTTGAATTGGTGTTTCGGTTAGTGGAATCGAATCACTGGATTATATGGCAGTTTTATTTTTAATTTTTTGAGGTAACTCCATACTGCTTTCCATTGGTTCAGTGTCTGAACCAATTTGCATTTCCACCAACAGTGTATGAAGATTCCACATCTTCACCAACACTTGTTGATTTATTGATGATAGTTATTTTGACAGATATGAGGTGATAGATATCTCATTGTGGCTTTAATTTGCATTTCTCTGAGGATTAGTGATGGTGAACATCTTTTCATTTCTCTATTGGTATCTGTAAGTCTTTTATAGGTCCTTTGCCCATTTTAAAATTGTATTTTTGTGGGTTGTTGTTGTTTTTTTTTTGGAGGGGGGACTGAGCTGTATAAGTTCTTTATAAATTTTGGATATTAACCGCTTATTAGATGTATCACTGATGAATATATTCTCCTATTCAATGGGTTGTCTTTTCATTTTGTTGGTGGTTTCCTTTGCTGTGCAAAAACTTTTTAGTTTGATGTAGTCCCATTTGCTTATTTTTTTCTTATAATTCCTTTACCATAGGAGCTATACCAGAAATAATATTGTTATGAGAGATGTCTGAGATTTTACTGCCTATGTTTTCTTCTAGAATTTTTATGGTTCCGAGTTTTACATTGAAGTGTTTAATCCATTTTGAATTTAATTTTGTGTATGGTTTAAAAAGGTGGTCTAGTTTCATTTTTCTGCGCATATCTGTCCAATTTTCCTAACCCCACTTATTGAACTGACTATCTTTACCCCATTGCATGTTCTTGCCTCGTTTGTCAAGTATTAATTGACTATAAAAGTGTGGGTTTATTTCTGGGCCAAATTAAATGTTTCTTTAGACTTGAATTGACACACTCTGTCAGTTGTCCTGGCCATATACAAATGAGTCAATTTCTACTTGGAGAATATTAAACAAATCAGTTAACAAATCCTAGCACTTAACTTAAAATTCCAGTGGTATAATAAATACAAGGGAAGGGGTTCTCAATGCTCTTGGAGTTGCTAACACTTTTTTGAAATATAATGAAAGGCACTGAACTTCTGCTATGAAGAAAAAAACACACACAAAACACTGTACAATGCGTCAGTACATACAGAACTTAAATATACTATATTGGATTCTCAGGCTGAGTGATTCCAATCCCTGCAATAGAATATTATTTATTCAATAGCAGGATACAATTTAAGGGGAAAAAACTAGTGTTAATGCAAGTGATTACAACATTTTAAATAGGTCTAACAGATATTCCTATACTTCAAGTGAGATAGAATCTGTTTTAAAGATCTAGGTCTGCATCTCCGTTTATCCCCCATATTCCCTCTTCCATGGAAATAAAATAAAATAAAGAAAAAAATAAAGATCTTGGTTTGAAAAATGTGATATATGGATAAGATGGTATATTATTCAGCTTTTTAAAAGAAGAAAATCTGTTGATCATACCACATTAAAGTGGCTTACAAAATACAGTTCTGGATTTGAAACATTGGCTTAGAAATGAACTGTGAGCTCAGAGATGAGTATAAGCTAATTCGTTCTACTATCGTTCATGTGACTTGAATATGTTTTGTTATTGGTCTTAATACAGAGTTTATTTTAGATTTGCATATTCAAGGTTAGAACTTTTCAAAGATAGTCATCTTGTATATATTAACATGTGATGTATGTAAAAGAATGTGTACTTAAATACCCCTGAGGGAGGGCAAGAATTAATTTGCATCCATCATACCTATAAAAAAGTTTGTGTTACTTTGGGGAATACTGTATTATATATTTGTTCAAGTATTTGATAATAAAGCAGCATGTGGTTTTCAACTGTCTTTTTAAAGGGTGTGGATAAAGGAGAATTTTAGCTATTCCCATGAAAAGCTTATGTTTATTCAGTCTTTTTTAACACGCAGAAACATTTAAAGGTGAATGTGTGCTTTGAAGAGAACATAGTTTCACTGTATATCTTTCAATTCCTTTTTTAAAATATGTTTTTATTGATTTCAGAGAGAAAGAGCGAGGGACAGAGAGGTAGAAACATCAATAATAAGAGATAATAACATTGATCAACTGCCTCCTGCATGCCCCACATTGGGGATGTGTCCTGACCAGGAATTAAACAGTGACCTCCGGGTTCATAGATCAACGTTCAACCACTGAGCAATGCCAGCTGGGCTTAAACTCCTTTAGTATACTTTACTTGTTTATAATATAGTGAAACATGTGCATCAAATGGTCTATTCAACAATGGAGCAAGAGCATCTCCAATTTTTAACAAAATCCAACACATGAAATCCAGAAGCACTTTTTTCTACATATTCTTGTTACACGAAAAATATTTTTACTTAAAAAGAGGGATTAAACAGTAGATGAGAGTTTGTCAGTAATTTGATTCCTGGAGGAGTCAGTGTGGAATGCTAAGATAGGTTTTGCAAGAGCTTAGTATCCGTGCTGCCATAGGCCTCCATGTTTTAACGCTATTTTCCAGAGTTGAGCCACTGACACTCTTTTACCACCTGATACCTTTTTTGACATTCATGCAATAAATATTTCAAATGGAACATTAGATCTTGAGAGGCTAGGTAGCTAAAAAAAAAAAAAAAGTATGCGATCCTTTTCTTCTCACAATAGTCACAACTTGGCCTTTGATCTGACTTGAGACTCTTTATCCTTCTCTACAACCAAGTGGGAGGAGGCTGATTCCTCTAGAATTAAGTAGGGCAAGAAGCCATGTATAATAATAATTCCTTCTATCTCTCCTAATGCGGAGCATTTAGATACCAACTATTTGGTAAATACATATGTGTAATACATTTTCTGGACTTAATCTCCAATTGTTCTGCCAGTTAGCATATTCTTTTATTTTTCTTTAAAAGCTCTAAAAGTTTCATGTCAGTGAATAGGAACCGAATATTGTACAGAAAAAAAAAATCAAAAAAAAAATTTTTTTGGTAAAGATGCACGCCTAGTGATGAAGTGTTTGTGCCTGGAATGATAAAGGTAGCTTTCCTATTGTTCGAAGCACAGCAGGCCGTCATCTTTTTCTTCTTAATAGGGAAAGGTCTTGAAGGACTTTTTCAATTACTTGGCAACAATAATTTTTTAAAAAGACACAAATAGTAAAGGACTCATCATCAATATCAGGATAAATAGTTGTGCCTCAGCTGGTTTTCATGCCCAGATGGAGACATTAGGTTCCTTGTTTCAAGAATGAAACCCAATGCATATGATGAGGTTGAACCCTGGTATATGCAGCAATTTGAAACATTTTAGCTGTTGTATATGAAACAACAATATGAGGGGAAAAGTGAATAAATAGGAGATATTCACCTGAATAAACAAAACACCACAGAAATGCATGAGACAGAAACAGTTTTGTAATTTAAATATCAGGACATTGTTTTGGTACATCCTTATGATCACTGGTACCTCTGATACATACACATGCACTGTGTGAATGATATTGTCTATTGGTAAAGAATAACTAGAAATAAATACTTGATTAAGAAATGCTTCCATTGCCTGTCCCGTGTAGTTCAGTGGTTGATATTGACCAGTCAATAGATTATAACCAGGAGGTCACGGTTCGATTCCCAGCCAGGGTACATGCCTGGGTTTTGATCCCCAAGAGGGAGCGTGTAGGAGGCAGCCGATTAATGATTCTCATCATTGATGTTTCTCTCTCTCTTTCCCTCTCCCTTCCTCTCTAACATCAATAAAAATATGTTGTTTTAAGAGGAGCTCATAATGACCAAAATTTTGAGCAACAAAATAACGCTAATAGATTATAACCAGAGGAATAAAAAAATCACGAGTCCATAATGATATAAATAAATATTTGGTTAAATATATAGATGGAAGAGATATGAAAGCTTCTCCTTTTAGTGGAATTAATAACTGTGTAAAGGGAAATAGAAACCACTATTAGGCAGATACCACAGTGTTGATTATGGCACATTTGATCTACTAATGGGTGCTAGTACAGTGAGTTTGAAGAGAGAACATATTTACCTGGTCTCAAAGTATCTCCCCCCAAGGCATTTGTTGACTACAGGGTAAATCATAGTAAATTTACAGTAGACACTCCCAGCAGAGACCACCAATAATGCCAAGTATGACGTCAGCAGTAATGACAGATATTGAAATTAGGAACCCTATGATATGGTATACTGAGAAACACATAGCACCATTTCTATGGTTTTTTTCTCCAAGGAAGTATGAACCCAATCTGATAATGAGAAGACATTAAGCAGGACCATACTGATGAACATTCAGCAAAATAAATGATCAGTACTTTTTGAGGCTGTCGATGTCATAAAAAGCAAGGGAAGACTAAGAAGCTATTTTGAATTGTAGAAGTACATGGAGAAATAACACCTAAATGTGATATGGGACACTGATTCAGATCCTTCAAAAGGATAGTAATGGGAAAATGGTGAAATTTGAATGAGGTTAATGTTTTTAGGGCAACAATAATTCAAAATTTGTGTGTTGGTTTTTGTTTTTCTGTTTTTGTTTGTTTGTTTGTTTGTTTTGTAAAGATGCACCCCTGGTGATGAAGTGTTTGTGCCTGGAATGATAAAAGTAGTTTTCCTATTGTTCGCACAGCATACTGGCATCTTTTTAAATAGGGATAGGTCTTATCTTTAGCAATACTGAATGAGTTTTGGCAGTAGTTATCTAAAATAACATTGGAATAGTTGGGTGAGGGATATATTGAAACTTTTTATATTATTTTTGCAACTTTCCTATAAGTCTAAAAGTATCTGAAATAAAATGTGGACAAAAATAGCCATTATAAAAAAAAATTCAGGACTTCCACTTCTGGTGGCTGCTAAATAAAATATGCAGAATATATGAATTGACTGCAAAACAGTCAAAACAAGATTATGATCCATAGAAGTAGGAAAACAAATGAGGTAGGCTCCCCAAATCATCCTGTGTTTCTTCTTGACGACAATCTCTAGACTGTAGTGCAGAGTGGATAAGCCAAAAGAGAACACAATGTACTCAATGAAGTAAGGACACCGTGATCAGAGTTTGGGAATAGTAAGGCTGCTGAAGTTTGCAGGGCAAATTGTGGGAGAGAAGAGAGCTGGGTAGAGTTAGTGCTCTAGAAATCTGTAGAAGGATCCCCTTGCAGCTTTCACAGAACATTCATGTGAAAGGCAGGATACCATGAGGCTGGGCAAAGAGCGAGTACCAGGGGAATTTTAAAAAGTATACAAGGAGCAATGAGCTGTACAACTATTGGAAGACAAACATGACTGGGAGACTTTTATGTATTGAATAGCCTGAGGAGAGAGTTCTCTGAACACCTAAAGTAATTTAGTGGAATCTCAGACAAGTCTAAGTTTTAGGTAGAGGGCTAATGTAGTTCAAGAATAATGGCTACTAGAGACCATCCTAACAAAGCTTGTCAATGGGCTTCAAAAGAAACAATATGATGGGTAAGTGAATTAACTGCTTGCCTAAACTTTTTATTAAAAAAATTAAATCTATAGATTCACAAGATACCATTAAAAAACTACTAGGTATGCAAGGAAGCTGGGAAATATGACCAAATACTGGAAATATAACTTGCAATCAGGAGAAAAATCAGAGATCATGAAAATAACAGACAAGGACTTTAAAACAACTGTCATAAATGTGTCCAAAGATTTAAAGGAGAATACAAACATATGGAATGAACAACTGAATATTTCAATAGAGAAATTGAAACTATAAGAAACAAAATCATTTCATAGATTTGAAATAATCTTTATTAAGAATAGAGCTGGGTTTTCTTATAGAAATCAACAAACTGATTCCAAAGTTTATAGGAAACATGAAAGGAAATACATTAGTCAGTGAATCTTGAAAAAGGGGAACAAAGTTAATGTTTTTATGCCATTTGGCTTAAATGTTTATGATTAAAATACAGTAGAGAAGTCAGTGATTATCCTAAAGACAGATAACTAGATTAGTGAAATATGATAGAAATCCAGAAATAGAATCAAATTTGTATGATTAACTAATTTTCAACGAAAGTAACTAATAAATTTAATGGGGAAATAAAAATGTTTTCAACCAATGAGTTGATAATGGATGAACACAAACCTTGACTACCACCCAACTTAATACAAAAACATTAATTTGTGTTGGATTATAGACCTAAAACTTGTAGCTAAGATTAAAACTTCTAGAAGACAACATAGGAGAATATCTTCATAAGTCGCAAGAAGTCAAAGAATTCTTAGACAAAAGCCAGATAACAATAAAAGCAAAAAATGATAAAACAAAATTTAAAAAATCTGCTGAACAAAAGATATTATGAAAACTAATAAGCAAACCGACAAGTTACAATAAGATATTGACAAACCATATATCTGACAAAGGACTTATTTCCAGAATATGTAAACAACTTCAACAGCTCAATCATAAAAAGAAAATAAATAAATAAATAAAAATGGGCAAAAATTGACATGGACACTTTACAAAGGAAGATAAATGGCCAATGAACCCTTGAAAAATTATTCAAACACATCAGGAACATTCAAATTAAAGTCACAGTAAGACAACACCACTTATCCACTAGAGTGGCTCCAAATAAAATAATTGGTACCACAAAATGTTAGTAAGGATGTCAAAAAAAAAAACCCACCAAGATACACATACATTGTTTGAGTGCAAAATATTGCAAATACTCTGGAATTTTCTAGAAGTCTCTCATAAAATTAAACATAAACCTACCTTAGGAACCAGAAATTTCACTTTTACTAATTTAATGCAAACATGTATCTGCAAAAGGGGTTGTACACAAATACCCATAGCACATCTATTCATAATAGCTAAAAACCGAAAGCAATACAAAGGACCATCTCCTCATGAATGTGTAAAAACAGAATTTTTAGACCATGGAATAATAGTCAATAAAGAAATATTGCTCAACAAATAAAGGATAGATTTCTCTTACATGGTATAACATGGATGAAACTCAAAAACATTATATTGCTGAGACCGGTTTGGCTCAGTGGATAGAGCGTCAGCTTGCGGACTGAAAGGTCCCGGGTTCGATTCCGGTCGGGGGCATGTACCTTGCTTGCGGGCATATCTCCACTGTGGGGCATGCAGGAGGCAGCTGATCAATATCTCTCTCTCATCTATGTTTCTGACTTTCTATCTCTCTCCCTTCCTCTCTGTAAAAAATTAATAAAATATATTTTTAAAAAAACATTATATTAAGTCAGACACAAAAGATAACCGACAGTATGATTCCACTTATATGAAATTTTGAAATAGGCAAGTTCTGTTTCCAGTCAAAATTAGTAGCAAGGACTTTATTTACCCTCCTGCGAGAAAGAACAATAATAAAAACAACTAAGATGGAGACTATATAAAGCAGTGGTTTGCAAGATACCACATCAGGTAATGGAGAATAATGATCCCTGAAATTTGGGAAACATAAGGAGTGAGTACTATGACTGCCCCAGCATATTGCTTTAAGAGAAATTCCAAGTCTTTGTGCAAGCAGAGGGAACTCGGGCAGAGTTTATAACTTTTCTTAATTGAAGAGACGGGGCTTGGAATTTGGGGAGGCTAAGGTTGCTAGAGTTCACAAGTCAAAGTACCAGGGAGATGAGGGCCACATAAACTCCAGAGGTCACACAAGAGTGACAATAGTTCCTGTTCACCAGAGTGGAAAACCACAGCATTCATGGACCAGTTAGGCAAGATTAGCCAAACAGTAAATGCTGCTTTGGGCCCAACAACCAAAGCTTAAAAACAAGTTCCAAAAGGATGATAGAAAAGTTTCCACTAAGCTTTCTTAGTGGTATTTAGAAAATACCAGAAATGTTTGAGTTTCAGGGCCCATTGCCCTGAGAGGTATGAAGAAGTGTTGAGCCGAGACCGGTTTGGCTCAGTGGATAGAGCGTCAGCCTGCGGACTGAAAGGTCCCAGGTTCGATTCTGGTGGGGGGCATGTACTTTGCTTGTGGGCACATCTCCACTGTGGGGTGTGCAGGAGATGTCTCTATCGATGTTTCTGACTTTCTATCCCTCTCCCTTCCTCTCTGTAAAAAATCAAAATAAAGAAAAAAAAAAGTGTTGAGTAGACAGGACATTGAGCTTACAGTCCCCTCTTCACCCAGACTTATCTGCCTTCAAATCATCAATTGGTTCATTTTAAAAAAAATGTATATTTTCCCACCCTAGCTGGTTTTGCTCAGTGGATAGAGCATTAGCCTTTGAACGGAAGGGTCCTAGGTTTGATTCCAGCCAAGGGCACATGCCCAGTTGCCATCTCAATCCCCAGAAGGGGGCGTGCAGGATGCAGCCAATTAATGATTCCCTCTCATCATTGATATTTCTTTCTCCCTCTCTCCCTTCTTCTTTGAAATCAATAAAAATATATTTTTAAAAAAGGAATTCACTGAGCACACAAGTGAAATACAATTTGGGCAAATACAGATATATATTTAAAAATAAAAATGATTAAAATATATTTTTATTGATTTCAAAGAGGAAGGGAGAGGGAGAGAAAGAAACCTCAATGACGACAATCATTGGTCAGCTGCCTCCTGTACACCCCTATTGAGGACTGAGCCCACCACCCAGGCATATACCCTGATCTACCAGGAATGAAACTGTGACCTCTGAGTTCATAGGTCAATGTTCAACCACTGAACCATGGCAGCCGGGCCTAATCATGGGTTGGGTTTCTGGAGAAGGTTTAAGTTGGAATGAGAGGACCTGCATCTAAAGTACTTATAACTACTGTATAGAAGGTAGAGGTTATGTCATGGAATCCTGGCCTTCAGAGGCCTGCGCACGCTGCACTTCATCATCCCTCTCATGGACTCTGGTCATTGCTCTCTCCCTGGGTTCCCCGCGATGTTCCTCACTAGCTGACAGTATTCTGTCTGAATCCATTCCCTGGTACCTAGTCATTCTGATCAATTCCTTCTTTCTCAGAGTCAAAGGGAAAAAGTTATTGGCATTTTAGAATTGTAAAGCATGCCCGGAGGAATTTTGGTACTCAAGGCATCACTGAAGAAATCCTGCTTTCTATGGATGAGAGATGAAGTTAATTTTCTGCTCAACCTGCTTAGAAAACGGGGAAATTAAAATAACTGAGATAATATATTTTCACCCAAAAGGATGACCGAAATTTAAAAGGCTAATAAAATGAAACACCTGTGAGTGTAAATTATTTACATATATTACTATGTAAGAATATGAATCAGCATAGCTTTATTAGAACAGAATTTCAGCAATATTCATAAAACTTTGCAATCACCATATTCTCTCCACTTTTAATCCAGTTTGCTCTTTGCTGTCTTTGCTTTAAGAAAACATACATATTTGCCCAAGAATTCATGTCAATGATGTTGATTTTAGTTCCATTAAACACAGTAACAAATGGCAAACAACGTATGTGTGCATCAGGAGGAGAATGATTAAATTAAATTAATGATGATGGCATATACACGCTTTAGAATTTTAGGGAGTCGTTAAATGGTGGATCCATATGTGCTCTCACTGAGAGATCCTGCATTTGTTTTAGTAAGTGACAAGGACAAGAGACAGAACAATATGTACACTATTATGCACGTATATTAAAAAGTCACAATGTGTATTTATAATATATCTATGGAAGGATAAGTCTAGAATACATTTTAAGATAAAGTTTTTAGTAATAAAATAATCACAGGGGTGTAAAGTACAGCATAGAGAATATAGTCAATGAACTATAATAATAAAAGTGTAGTATGCTAATTAAACCAGATGTCCTTCCGGGCAACCTTCTAGAAGAAGCCAGGGCTGTGAAGGAAGCCTGGGTCCCAGGTGCCAAAGGGAAGCTGGTGCCAGCAGCCAGGGGAAGGAAAGCCTACACTTGCACGAATTTCAAGCATCCGGCCTCTAGTATTTTAATAACTATGTGTGGTCCTTGGAGGGTACAGGAATTACCAGGGGGATCACTCTATAAATCATATAAATGTCTAACCACTAAGCAGTACACTTGAAACTATATAAAATAATATTGAATGGCAATTATAATTGAAAACTAACACATTTTTAAAAATGAAATAACACAAAATTTTAATTGTGGTTACTTCTGAGGAAAGGGGTGGCTTTTAAACGAATGTAGTAAGGAAAGAGAATTGTGATTCATCCATGCTGTTGGAAGGTTGGAGCAATGAGTCTATTTGCATGATGACCTAAAATCAAAATTTCTCTCCAGGAAAACAAAGACACAAGTGGCAGCGGGGAAATGTCGACTTTTTCCTTTTCTTGCTAAGGATACCATCTGTCATGGAGCCATTTTCTGGGTTTTTAGAAATTCTGTTTACAGAGACTCCTGGATTTTTAGAAAGTCTATGTAGATGTTGGCTCACACAGTGGTTTCTATGATCTTTTCTCATCTGCTCTTTACAAAATAGGCTTTGGTTTTGACCAACAAGGTAAACTCACTTATTGGTCTCTGTAGTCAGTGGCCAATCTCAAAGAATTCAGGCCATTAACATTCTACTGCAAAGAACCAGTGGATCCTGTGCCAAATCAGATTCCAGTCATCAGCAGATTTGAAAACATTCTGAGAATGTGGTGGGGGTGTAAACTTCCCCATCTGAAGTGAGTAAGGAAGGGCCGCTGCTCTCAGAGGGGTCCTCAGAGAAGGAGGGAATGCAGGGAGTCTGGGTGCTCCAGGTTGGGGAGGCAGGGGACCTGGGCTGTGTGTTCAGGATGCTGGGTGCTGCCTGCAGGGGAGGATGTGGAGAAGAGCTGGGTGGCAGGACAGGTTCCAGCCCGGACAGGAGGCGCACTGGGGAAGAGCCAGGGGAAGGGCGCTGTGACGCAGGAAAGGGCTGGGACTGGCACTGGTGCTGGGCCCAGGGCAGAGTCAGCTCTCAAGGAGCCCGGGGCTTGGGGGGGGGGGGGTTGGAGGGACAGGAGGACCCCGGGTAAATGAACTCCAGACAGTCCCTACATTTTGCTTCATTCTCATGTTCACTCCTTCTTTAGGCTCTTTCAGTACTTTAACCGCAGGCCTCTGCTTCTTACCATCTGAGAAACACCACGGAATAGTGAGAAGAGAAATGAATAAACACACGGCTGGCAGGAGTGTGGCAGTGTGGGTTCTTGACCAATTCAGACTAGGGCTCTGTCACTCACTAGCCTGGTGAATTCGGAGCCTTTCCAGACTCTGAGCCTCGGATTCCTCATCAATGACCTGGGCTTGGTGCCTCCTTCCTTCTAGGACAGCTGGGATGTGTGTAACGTGTGTAAAGCACCTGGCACAGTGACTGGTGTGCATTGGGATTGTAAGGAATGGTAATTACTACCATGATTTTTTTGGACCTTAAATAAGACCCCCCTCATGCTGAGATATTTTTCTTTGTATTGTTGTGTTAATCCAGGAGATGTCTGAGAACATGCAGTGCTAAAGAACAGTTAACTCTGCCAAAAACTCTGCTGTGCAAGAAAAAAATATCTTAGCAAATCATTCCTCTTCGTGGAAATGGTATTTAATTTGGATGTTAGGGGATCCCCCTCATCTGCATAGAACACAAAGCTCCTAAAATGTGTGTCAAAAACGACTCTCCCTCCCTCCAGCTGCCCTTTGCTCTAGATCACCCCATTTTTCATTCATTTGACCTCTCCCCAAATCAAGGCCTCCCTTAGAGGTTGACAAATGTTACTCAAGATAAACCAGCTAAAATGCCTTTTTATGGGGCTCGCCCCGTTTCTCCCAGCCCAGGGCAAGGAGCGCCAGCACAGTGGCTCCCTGGCACCCCACCCTGAGGAAGAGCTGTCCTGATGTCCAGAACCTGCCTGGAGATGGTGCGATAACATTCCAGTCCTGCGCCTTGTGTCTTCCTGCCGCTTCCAGCCCTGCCCCAGGTGGAGGTTTCTCTCTGCTTCATCCAGGTCCCGTCACTGCTGAAAGCAGTTCTCTGGAGGCTCAGCTCCTCACCTCCGAGACCCGCCAAGCAAGGGACTGGCCCGCGCTCACCACACTCACACCCTCTTCCGAGGCCCCACCCGCCTCAATATAACAGCACCTCCCACCGAAGGGACCGAGGCTTCCCAAGACCCCAGATTGTCTGCTTGTCATGACCCCCCTCTCCTCCCCTCCTCATACTTCTTTTCACTGGATTTGGGTCTCAGAGGTACCTCACCATCTTCCTTTTACAGGAGCTGCTCTAGCCTCCATCTTTCTGAGAGCAGTAGCTCCGTCTTCTTTTTCTCACCATCTCCTCTCCCCACCCCCACTCCCTGTCTCCCCCCAACCCCCAACCATCAAGGAGCTTTCCCAAGAGCAGATGCTCAGTTGAGGAATTAAAGGAAAAGGTAATAACAATTCATCATGATTTCATCTCTCTTATGTGCTTGAATAAGCAAAGCAAGTGCAGGTATGTAACTTTTATTTTATAGAACAGCAGAATACAAGGAATAAGGGAAACCAAGAATTGATCATCTTTTACTTCTCTCTGTACTTCTTTATCACAACTATTTTGCCACTCATTTCTGTCACATTTCTAAGGAAATGCATTTTCTAACGCCATGTTATCTTGTTCCAGATCACTGTGTAAGATGGAAGGTTACACCGTTTGTTTAGTAAAAAGCAAAACTCTTATTCTTAGGCCTCATAAACAACGTTAACTACCTGAGCAGTATCATGTGTGCACTTAGATTCTGATGCTAATTCAACGTGTTTTAAAGAACAACATTTGAAAACATTCAGCAGCCATAAGGTAAGGCAAGACTTTAATAAAAGAATAGGAGCACAGATAGGATGTGCACTGCGCTCTCTCCAGCCCCACCTGACCCCCCCACACCCCTTCAAGCACCAAGTGGGGGGAGTGCTTCAGATTTCAATATTTGTGGGAGCTGCTGTAGCTGGCCCTGGAGAACTCAGTGGTCGAGGAGCTGGTGCGAAGCAGAGCCCCGAATCTCTGGCGGGTTCTCTCCAGCTCATCCTGCAGGGCCTCTTCATACCAGCGCGGGAAGGCGCTGGGCTGGGTACCGTGCAGCTTGGCTAGGAACTGCAGCACTTCCATCTTGCTGGTCTCCGCATGGGCTTGCGGGCCCCACAGGAACTCGTGGCTTGGAGGGTCGCTGTGGGGCACCGGGCGGTACACCAGGTACCCTTCCTTCACCAGATCTTCCGTGATGAGCTTCATGGGCTCCCCGTGCAGGTTGTGCTCCTGGCCGGCGTGGATGCCCATCGCGTTGAGCACATCCCAGATCTCTTCCTCGGTGGCGCAGTTGCCCTTCATGAAGATCACGCAGAGGATGGTCATCAGGAGGCCCTTGCGGGGCATGATCTCCCCGCTCATCTTGCTATCCCCGGCGTGGTGCAGCTTGCTCACCAGCACGTAGCAGTGCCCGGCAGGGTCGGCTTCCTTCACGTCAATGCCGAAGGCCAGCACCATCAGCTCGGTGGCTCTCTTGAGGATCTCCTCGAAGTAGGCCCTGTGCTTCCTGACGTACTTCAGCATGTCTTCCTTGATGATGGGCTCCTTCAGGTTGTACTTGCGCAGCATGAACTGCGCCAGCAGCATCGCCTTCTGGTCTAGGGGGCTTCTGGGGGGACCCTCAGCCCCCAGCTCTTCCTGGGAGGCGTCTGCACTTCCCTCGCCCTGGCTCTCGGCACTGGTATCAAAACTTGGCCATGCGATTCTCGCCTTGGGAAGGCTAGTGGCTGCTGTGGCTCCCTGAAGCTCCAGGGAGAGCGCAGAGTCAGAGGTGCTCAGAGAATAAAGTTCAGAAGAAGGAGAGGAGGAAGAGGAGGAGGAGGAGGAGGAGGAGGAGGAGTCTTCCCCTTCCTCTGTAGAGCCATGAGCGCTCAGGACTCTCTGAGCCTCACCCCAGGCCTGTCTGCGTTTCTCTCGGGCCCGGCGCTTACTCTTCTTCCCCCGAGGCATGAGGACACTGGTCAGGGTCAGAGGTCACCCGTGGTAAGAGAGGAGGTGATGTGGGCTCCTGGAGGAGGGAGAGGGAGATGGCGTGTGGATCCTCAGCAGGGACACTGCACCTGGGCCTTAACTCAGACCAGGTCTGCAGGGTCTGAGGGCGGTGCTCCAGGGGCACACAGGCTCCTGTTCTGCGCAGTCTCTGCCCTACGACCCCGCAGAGGAAGTGAGGGTGCACCTGGGGCTGAGAGCAGGGGTGGCGGGTTAGGCTCTGGGGGTCCCCTGCGCTCTGAGGAGGAGGATGCTCTCCTTCAGAGGACCATCCTGTGGAACAACTGTGGGCAGGGCCCAGCCTCCTCCCCTGTCCACCGTGAACTGGACTCCTCACCCCAGTGGCCTGGGGGGAATGAGGGAGCGCCTGTCTCATCGCCCTGTTGGGGCTGCGCTCCTAGAGCTCCCTCAGGAGCAGTGTCTTATGGGATCTCTCTTTTTTCTTTATTGATTAAGGTATTGCATATGTGTCCTTATCCCTCAATTGCCCCACCATCCCATCACTCATGCCCTCAACTCCCTGGTGTCTGTGTCCATTGGTTAGGCCTATATGCATGCATACAAGTCCTTTGGTTGATCTCTTCCTATGGCCCTCACCCTCCCCTACCTTCCCTCTGAGGTTTGATGGTCTGATCAATGCTTCCCTTTCTCTGGATCTGTTTTTGTTCATCAGTTATGTTGTTCATTATATTCCACAAATCAGTGGGGATTTTTTCTTTTAATGATTGTTTAAAGCATTATGTACCAGGAGCCCAGCGATCCATTTGAAATCATCAGTGTCTGTGTCTATTGGTTAGGCTTGTGTGCCTGCATCCAAGTCCTTTGGTTGATCTCTTACCTGCTGTGACCCATGAGATTCCTTTGTCCTAAGTAATTAGGGCTTTCAGTCCTCACTTATGTGGCCACTCCTATTACACCAAGACCCCCACCCCCATTAGGCAAAGAATCCACACCTCCATTAGACCAAGACACCCCACTCCCATAAGAATAAGACTCCTCCACCTCCATTAAACCAAGAATTCTGACCCCCATTAGAGCAACAACCCCCATTAGACCATAAACCCCCTCCTCCATTAGACCAAGAAACTCCACCCTCATTACACCATGACTCCATGCCCCTATTAGACCAAGACCTTCCTACCCCCATTAGACGAAGACTTCCCCCCCCATTAGACCATGACTCCACCCTCATTAGACCAAGACTCCACCCCTATCCCTGTTTATTAGACCAACACCTCTCTCTCACCTCCCTCCCCATCCCAGTGAGTGAGAATCCTGCCCGTTTCCTCCCCAGGTAGACCTCAGGGGCAGGGGCATTGGGGTTGACACTACCCTCAGTCTTCTCGGGGTCTCCTCCTCCACTCGTTGACCATCAACGAAGACTGGGATATCTGTCTACGATCTGAGTCCTACCAGCCTCAATCGTCAGAATCTTCACTCTCTGGAAACGCAGAAACTGAAATGAAGGAATAGAACATTGGTCTCAACCATCAGGCCTTGCAACTCTGAGCACGTGGTGAGGATGGGGCAGGGCAGAGCAGGTCAGGGCAGGTGGGGATCTGGTGCTGCATTCTGGGAAGTCCCCTTGGTTGGGACCCTGGGAGTCCTCTTTCCACAGGCCTGAGAGCCCATACCTGGATGGTCAGCATCATTTCTCTCCTTCAAGACCTGATACCCTGGAGGTGGAAGCAGCTAATAACTTTGCTTACTTTATGTGTGATTGCGTATTATAGAGATTGAAAAAATAATTAGTTGTGATTTGGACCAAAATAGAATCCATTGTAGCATTTACTCAGGTCTGAGCAAGTGATCCTGATGATTCTGAACGTGTTTGCCTCTTATTTAAAGGAGGCACACTTGTTAATAAGTGTCCATATTTATGTAAAGTCACTTTGAGCAAACAGCTAATGTAACGCTCAGAACTGGTTTACAGGAGGGTGGCTTCCAGATTCAACTGTGCCATTTTGTCACCATAAACTTGGGAAAATTACTTCACTTCTCTGACCTTAGTGTCATTTTCTCCAACATGTCCTAAGTAATTAGGGTTTTCAGTCCTCACTCATGTGGCCACTCCTATTACACCAAGACCCTCACCCCCATTAGGCAAAGAATCCTCACCTCCATGAGACAAGACACCTCACTCCTATAAGAATAAGACTTCTCCACCCCCATTAAACCAGAATCCTGACCCCCATTAGAGCAACAACCCCCATTAGACCATAAACCCCCTCCTCCATTAGACCAAGAAACTCCACCCTCATTACACCATGACTCCATGCCCCTATTAGACCAAGACCTTCCTACCCCCATTAGACGAAGACTTCCCCCCCC
>PVJN01026972.1:6054-28627 GCA_004026805.1 Lasiurus borealis | reverse complement strand
ATTGAGATCAAAAACACTATTCTAGTACCAAAAAAATATAAAATCCTGGAAAATGATGTACAAGACTTGGACAGAGAAAACCATAAAGCATTCCTGAGAGAAATGAAAGAAAACCTAAATAAATGGAGAAATATACTGTGTCCGTGGCTTAAAAGACTCAATATTACTAAGATGTCAGTTCTCCTCAAATTGGTCTACACAGTCCATGCAACCCCAATCAAATTCTCAGCAGGCTTTGGTATAGAAATTGACAAGCGGATTCAAAGATTCACATGAAAATGGGAAGTTGTCAAACTAGAGTTGTCAAAGCAACTTTGAAAAAGAACAAAGTAATAGGACTTACACTACCTGACTTCAAGACTTCCAAAGCTACAGTAACCAAAACTGAGTGGGGTTGGCATAGAGATAGACAAATAGGTCAATGGATGGGAAAGAAAATGTAGAAAAAGACCCATATGTATATGCTCAACTGTTTTTTTGTTTGTTTGTTTGTTTTTATTGATTTTTTACAGAGAGAAAGGGAGAGGGACAGAAAGTTAGAAACATCGATGAGAGAGACACCGATCAGCCGCCTCCTGCACGCCCACCACTGGGGATGTGCCCGCAACCAGGATACATGCCCTTGACCGCAATCCAATCTGGGACCTTTCAGTCCGCAGGCCAATGCTCTATCCACTGAGCCAAACCAGTTTCGGCAGGAAAACTGTTTTTTTACAAAGGCAAGTCAGTGGAGAAAGAATCTTTTTATCAAATGGTGCTGGAACAACTAAATCTTGCCATGCAAACAAAGACAGGAAGAAAAAAAGAAAAGAAAACAAACAAATAAAAAAAGGAAAGAAAAGAGCTTTCATCTATGCCTCAGACCATATTTTAAAATTACCTCAAAAAGGTCATAGATCTAAATGTAAAAATCTAAAGCTATAAAATTTCTAGCAGAAAACATAGAGGAAAATCTTTGTGGCCTTGGTTAGGCAAAAATTTCTTAGATGAGACACCAAAAGCACAATCCATAAAAGAAAAAGATAGACAAAGTGTACTTTGTTAAAATCAAAATAACTCCTATCTTCAAAACACTGTTATGAGAATGAAAAGACAAGCCACAGACTGGGAAGACTTTTTTTTTTTTTCAGATCACTTATCTGATAAAGGATTTATATCCTGAACATACAAAGAACATTCAAAACTGGGATGAACAGATTGCACAACCCAATTTTCTTTTAATGGGCAAGAGATTGGAACAGTTATTTCACCCAAGAAGACACAAGAATGGAAAATCAGCACATGACAAGATGCTCAACATAATCCACTAGGGAAATGCAAATCCATGCACAGTAAGACACCAGTGCACACATAGGAATTTTAGTGCACACGCTAAAATGGGAAAGACGAACCATTTCAGGTGTTGGCGAGATGTAAAGCATCCAGATCTCTCATACCTTACTGGTTGGAATGCAAGATGGTACAAACACGTTGGAAAACGGTTTGCCCATCACATACAGTTCTACACACCTACCATATAATCCAACCATTCTACTCTAGGTATGTACTCAGGAGAAATGGAAACATATGCCCCCATATCCAGACAAAGACATGGACATAAATGTTCATAGCAGCCTTCTCCATAATAGCCCATACCTGGCAACAGCTAAATGTCCACCAACAGGGAAAGTGGTAAACAAATTATCATAGAGACATGCTATGGAATACTACTCAGCAATTAAAAAGGCACAAACTCTGATCTAGGAGACAACATGGTTCCATCTCAATATGATGATGGGGAGTGAAAAAGCCAGGAGCGCCTACTTATGTATATGATTTCTTTTATAGAACATTCTAGACAATACAAACTAATCCTTAGTGACCAAAAGCAGACCAGGGGGGAGGAGGAATTAGAATGGGACCATCTTTTCCGGAGTGTTGCTTTCATAGATGCATACATACGTCAAAGCTTATTCAACTGTATATATTTGAAATGCATGCAGCTTAGTGTAGCTCAATATCGCTGTCTGTAAAAACCACATACACTTACTGGCCACTTACGTTTACAAAAGATCAACTACCATTTACAAAGCATATTTGGAGCTTCCAATAAATGATACATTCATTTATTCAGCAAGGATTTTTGAGAACCTACCACACTGTCATATACTCTACATATACTATGTACACTAAGTGGCTAGATTATTATGATCTCTGAAAGCATAATAAGATGATCACTCAAGTGTATATCCTATATAATAAAAAGGCTAATATGCAAATTGTCCCCTCGACCAGGAGTTCGACTAGCAGGCAAGCCGGCCAACCGCCCATGTCCCCTACCCCTTGGCCAGGCTGACCAGACCCCACTCATGCACAAATTCATGCACCAGGCCTCCTATGTATATATAGCCAGATTATTATGCATTCAGAGATCATAATAATCTGTCCACTCAGTGTATAGCCATGTGTTCTTGGAAGGTCTAGGAATACTTCAGTCAACAAAATGGACCAAAAACCTTCAGACCTTTTGGGGCTCACATTCTTGGGGGGAGGGGGATAGTTAGTGGGGAGACAAATGCTAACAAATAGCTCACCTCTTTCATCTATCAGAGGATGATGACTACTCTGAAGGAAAAGAAACAAGGTTAGGAGTGAGAGAGTGTAGGGATGGGTGGGGTTGCAATTTGAAACAGTGGTGGGGGAAGGCCTGAATGATCAGGTGAATATGAGCAGGAACCTGAAGGAGACAAAGCAAGGCATGCTGGTATCTGAGAGAAGAGACTTCTAGACAGAAGGAAGAGTGTGCACAAAGATCCTGAGGTGAGGATGTGTTTGGATAATTGAGAAATGGCAAGGATTCCAGTGTGTCTGGAGCAGAAGGAGTCTGGAGATGAGTTCACGGTTGGGACAGGTCAAGTTCAGCCATTGGAAGGACTCTGGCTTTGATAAACATGCAGTGAATTTTGCAAGAGGGAGCTACTAGAGATCTTGAGGAGAAACGAGAGGATCAGACCTTTCCCGGCCTTCTGCCTGAGGCTGGAGGCGCACACAGGGAAACCAAGGGGTGGGGGTGGGGATTTGTGCCGGAGAAGCCACTGCTGACTGGATTCTCTGTCAGCAGTGGGTTCTCTGCTGGAGCTGCCAGCTGTGCTTGCTGTAACCTTGAAGGAAGTCGGGGAACAAGCCCTCCAGAGCCAGACCACCCCTGTGTTTGGAGAAGAGACAGGAAATCTATTAGTGTTTTTCTGTGGACCTATCATGTGCCTTCTGCCTCGGAAGTCAGAAAGACCAAGGGCCTGATCCATCTTACCGCACCAATGGACTAGTACCTGGATGGCACCCAGCCCTGTGCTTGGCACACAGCTGGCACTGCAATATTTACGGTGATTATCTTATTGAGAGAGTTAATTGGGACTGGCTTCCTGGAGAGAGGCGTCTGAGCTGGGATGGAAGGATTATTCTGAAACTACAATGGAAAAACCATTGTTTCTAGACAAGCCAGAGGGAACACCGGGTCTTGAGGCCATTGTCAGCTTCTGTTCCCAGGCCTGACACCACCCCTGGCGAACAGCAGGAATGCGATCCATGTCTGTGAGATGAATAAAGGATGGAAGGAAGAAATGAGTAAATGAGTAGGTGAAAGGGTGGCACATCAGAGCCAGACACAGACCTTGCTTTTCTATCCAGGGACTTCCCAGAGCCCCGAAAAACTCCAGGTCCTGAAAAAAAAAAATTAAAAAAAGACCCCACATCCCGGAGTCAGAGAAGCCAGGATTCAGATCCAGCTCCCTCCATTTCTGGGAGAGTGTGGGAGGCACCTGACTGCTCAAAAGCTCAGTTTTGTCTGTGCAGAACGCAGACAATAACAGTACAGTGGTACCTCGAGATATGAGTGCCCTAACATACGAGATTTTTGAGATACGGGCCGTCGAGCGAGCTATTTTTGCTTTGAAATACGAGCAACAGTTGAGATAGGAGTCATCGCTTGGATCGGCCGGCTGCACACGACCCACCAATTTACCTTGACTCGAGCGTCTCATAGTTTCCCACGCCTCAAGGTTATGGAACGAATTAAACTCGTATATCGAGGTACCACTGTACTTCACGAGCTGCTCCTGAGGACTGAGGCCACGGAGGAGTACCCAACAGGTGACAGACTCGGTTTTTGTTGATTACTACCGGTGGCAGGGCCTGACCGAAGGGCCTTTTACGGGTTACCCTTAAATTTAAGCATTATACCAACCCTATGGAGTAGGCACGCATATTCTCAACCCATCTAACAGAGAGGTTCACCAACTTGCCCGAAGTCACACAGCCAGGACGTGGGGAAGCTGAGGTTTGAATCAGTATCTACGCTGATAACCTCTGCTCTTCTAGGTCTCTCTCCCTCTCTCTTCCTCTGACCCAGCGGTTCTCAACCTGTGGGTCTCGACCCCTTTGGGGGTTGAACGACCCTTTCACAGGGGTCGCCTAAGACTATTGGAAAACACCTATTTCCCATGGTCTTAGGAACCAACACACTGCTCCTTGGTGTAGCAAAGTGTAGCCATGTCGTTTACTATTGTCATATGAAGACTGTTACCCATGCTACACACGATTCAAGACAAAATTTCATTTATTTGTAATTAGAAATAAATACTTCACAATATATAATTACATATTGTTTTTGTGATTAATCACTATGCTTCAATTATGTTCAATTTGTAACAATGAAAATACATCCTGCCTATCAGATACTTACATTACAGTTCATAACAGTAGCAAAATTACAGTTATGAAGAAGCAATGAAAATAATTTTATGGTTGGGGGTCACCACCACATGAGGAGCTGTCTTAAAGGGTCGCGGCATTAGGAAGGCTGAGAACCACTGCTCTAACCAGACTGAAGATGGGGGCTTTGCTCCCTGGGCAAGAAGGAGCTACTAGAGATCTTGAGGAGAAACGAGGGGATCAGACCTATCCCGGCTGTCTGCCCCAGGCTGGAGGCGCACCCCGGGAAACCAAGGGGTGAGGGGGAAATGTGTGCCAGAGAATCCACTGCTGACGGTCCCCTCCATGCGCTCCCAGCTGTGCTTGCTGCAACCTTGAAGGAAGTTGGGGAGCACGCCCTCCAGAGCCAGACCACCCCTGTGTTTGGACAGGAGTCAGCCGGGTTCCTGGATAAACCTTGGGGTGCAGAGCCTGTCCCCCCAAGAGGGCCCGTGGCTGGCAGGGAGGAGACCTAAGAGGTGCCCGGGCTGGTCGTCTGGGCGTGTCTCACGGCAGCTGTAATTGTTGGGCAGCAGAGCCCAGGCCGGGCCCTTTATGGAGGCCATTTATAGCCAGCCCGTCTGGGGGACAATTCAAGTGGTTTTCTCTCTTTTGTGTCCCTTTAATAAGCGAGAAGAAGAGACATCAAATTAAAGCGGGTGCTGGAGGGACTTGGCTTTGCTGCGAGGCTCTTGGGAGGTCAGGGGAAGGTTATTCTGCGTTCTGACCCCGAGGCCCGGGGTTTTTACCACATGCTTTCAACATGTACCGACGCAGATGTCCCGGCTAGTTGGGCCTCTGAGGTCACCCAAACCAGCGCTCGGCCTCGTGCAGCGATCCCTGCTGGCATGTTTGCAACCTCCCAGGGATGGGGCGCTCCCTACCTTTAAAGTAACGGTGCTGTGGCTGAGACCGGTTTGGCTCAGTGGATAGAGCGTCGGTCTGTGGACTGAAAGGTCCCAGGTTCGATTCTGGTTTTGGGCACATCCCCAGTGGGGGGGCATGCAGCAGGCAGCTGATTGATGTCTCTCATCGATGTTTCTAACTCTCTATCCCTCTCCCTTCTTCTCTGTAAAAAATTAATAAAATACATATATTTAAAGTAACCATGCTGTGAATCAACAGCTCTCCATAGTCTCTCTTCTTGCGGGCAGTGGAGTCAAACAGGCCTGCAGGAAAGTCCCAGTTCTGACGCTCACCAGCATCGACATCTGTCCCTGAGCCAGCGCTCTCTCCCTGCTGAGTCTCCTCTGGCAGATGCCATTCATTCCTTCATTCATTCATTCATTCATTCAAACAGGCTCCAGACAAGGATTTGAGTGTGAATATTTGGGAGGTGGTCCCAGGAAGAGCCTTGAAGAAGGGGAGACTAGGACAGGGACGGTGTTGTGGAGTGAATTGTGTTCCCCCCAAAAAAGGTGTTCAAGTCCTAACTGCTCGTGGTACTCGAGACTGCGACTGTATTTGGAAATTGGGTCTTTGCAGATGCAGTGGAGTTAGGATGAGGTGGTGTTAGGTTGGGGCGGACTCAGGTTCAACGGCTGGTGTCCTTATGAGATGAGGGGCATTGGGGCACACGGACACACACTGAGGGAGGACGGGTATGTGAAGACACAGAGACACACACCAGGGAGAAGGCCATGTGAGGACGAAGCAGAGGTTGGCGTGATGCGGCCACAAGCCAAGGGCTGCCGGCAGCCACCAGATTTCAGGAGAGCAGCAGGGGCAGCTCCTCCCTCTGCACCCCCGGGAGGAGCCAGCCCTGCCCACACCTTGATGCCAGACGTCCAGCCTCCTGACTGGGGAAGAAGACATCGCTGCTGGCTTAAGCTGCCCTGTGGGTTAGGGCAGCCTCACACAGCAGGGAAGGAAGCAAGCGACAAAAAGGCAGTGTGGGTTTCGGTGCAGTGCCCCTGTGGGAAACTGAGGCTGGAGAACTTGGGGAGACTGGGAAAACGTGGCAAGGGGCAGGGGCAGGTGTGTTTGTCCCCCAGCTTCCATCAGTCCTTGCCTGAAGGATGCTCCCGGGTACACTGACCCTTGACACTGTGTCCTCACCACGTGGACAGGGCTCAGCAGCCAGAAAAACCCCCTGAGAATCACAGGTGCTGGCAGTTGGAAGTAGCAGGTGTAGCCCAGCAAAGGGGTGTTGAGGGGGTGTGGGTGGGGCGCCACTGCTGTCTTGCCAGATCTTTATTGGGTGCCTACTGTGTGCACAAGGCACCATTCTAAGGTCATGGAATACAGCTCCTGGGGGTGGGCCAGGGCCGGCCCTCCGAGAGGGAGACAGACAGTGACCTAGTGAACCAGGAGGCGGCCCACAGTGATTGGTGGTTGACCAGGGTCCGTGTGGGCTATGGGGACAGTCCTAGGTGGGCCTGGCTGGTCAGAGGAGACCTGAAGGCAGAGAAAAGACAAAATTCCAGCCTCTGGCGGAACAGCGTTTGGGCAGAGGGAAGAGCGGTGTGGAAGCCCGGAGGGGGGGGAGGACTGCTGTGAGGGTCAGTGAGCAGAGAGGTCCCTCCCCACCCTGTGTCCTGATCCAGCTCCGGCCTCTGGCCGGGCAGAGCAGTAGGCTCGCTGCTGCTGCAGGAGAAGCCCCGAGAGCCTGCAGGCACAGGGCTCAGTCTGGGGGAGGCAACTGGGCGCCCCCATCCCAAAGCCCTTTGACCTTGGACATGGCCGTCAGCTCTGCACCCGCTTTTCCTCTCTGTCTGGCAGTAACAGGTCCACCTCACGGGTTGAAGTAGATTTTAAAGGCCGCCTTTTCCAGGCAAGGGACGGGGGATTCCTTAGACGTTCATTCCTTCGGAGGCAAGCGAGCAAGCGTTCTTTGCGAGGAAGGAAAGTCTGATCAGTACCCAGTGAGTTAGAAGAGCGTTTTTATATATTCTTGTACATCTTTAATCCATCAAATTCTAAAACCCGGGGAATGTCCAAGAGCCCAGGAAGGAAAGCACCGATGGGAAGCGAGGGATACCCGGGCACTGGCTCCTGCTCTGTAATTTTCCTTTCAGTCCTCACGGTACGAATAGGGCGGGGAGGAGGGGAAGGGAGCAGAGAGCGTTAATTTCAATTCTTGGTTACACATTTATTTATTTTATTTTTTAAAATATATTTTTATTGATTTGTTACAGAGAGGAAGGGAGAGGGATAGAGAGTTAGAAACATCGATGAGAGAGAGACATCGATCAGCCGCCTCCTGCACACCCCACACTGGAGACGTGCCTGCAACCAAGGTACATGCCCTTGACCAGAATCGAACCTGGGACCCTTCAGTCTGCAGGCCGACGCTCTATCCACTGAGCCAAACCGGTTTCGGCTTGGTTACACATTTAATACATGCTTTATTGGGTTAAACATTTCCCAATAATTTAGGATTGGGGAGCATATGAAATCTGGAGGCAGAGAGCCGAGAGGGCAGCTGAGAGGAGCAGGCCTTGCCAGGGCAGGCGGTGGCACCACAGGGGGGCTGTGGGGTTGGTTCAGAGAGGGGGGGGTGTCCCAGCCATGGGCCACCTTGAGGTCTCTGCCAGGTTCCCACCCATCTTCACCTTTTTTTTCTCAATATATTTTTATTGCTATGAGAGAGGAAGGGAGAGGGAGAGATAGAAACCTCAAGGATGAAAGAGAACCATTGACTCCTGCATGCCCCCTACCCAGGCACCTGCCCTAACCAGGAATTGAACTGGTTCGTAGGTCAATGCTCCAACCACTGAGCAACACCAGACGGGCCATCTTCACCTTGATGACATCCCTGCTACCCTGACCGTCTGAGCCGCCCTGAGCCCTCCCCAGCTGTGCCAGCTGGCATGCATTCTCTGCCATCTCAACCGTGGCTCAGCACACCCAGGGGCTCAGTGGTCCGAGTTGGCCTGCCCGCCATCCTTGCAAGCTCAGGGGCTGCAGGTATTTCCTCTCTGGTGGATGCTGGGATCCCGTGGAGAACCACAGCGGTGGTTGTTCAGCTCTGGCTTGGATGACTGCAGAGACGGTTAGCTCATTACCTAACGAGGAAGCTGGTTCCATCTTGGATTCTACATAGTTGGTTGGCTAGTGGGGTGGGCTTGTGCCTTAGAGGCAGACGCAGGTGCTGGTGGGGAGGATCGAAGAGATGATGAATGTAAAGTCTGCACATGCCGGTTGTATGAGGGGTGGGAGGGCTGAGGGAGCCTCAGTTTCCCCCTCTGGCTTCCTTTGGCTCAGTGTTTCTCTCACTGCAAGCCCTCAGCCATTAGTGAGCCGTGACACTGATTCAGAGGGTTGTGAGCAGCATTTAAAAAAAATATATATATTTTTTGATTTTTCACAGAGAGGAAAGGGAGAGGGATAGAGAGTTAGAAACATCGATGAGAGAGAGACATCGATCAGCTGCCTCCTGCACACCCCACACTGGGGTTGTGCCCGCAGCCAACGTACATGCCCTTGACCAGAATCAAACCTGGGACCTTTCAGTCCACAGGCCGATGCTCTATCCACTGAGCCAAACCGGTTTCGGCGTGAGCAGCATTTCTTACAAAAGGCTGGAGCAGGACCGGGTAGAAAATGTCGGCAGGCATCTCAAGCAGTTAAGGAAAAGACTTACTTCTTGAAACTTCTGCTGTCAGCCCGGGGTCAGCAGGCTGGTTCTGTGGGCCGAGGGGTGGGTGCAGGCCTGGTGGGGGCAGGGCCTCCGGAGCACGGAGGGTGGCCTGGAGGGGCTCCCGGCCCCGGCGCCTCTTCCTGCCCCACCGGCTCCGAGCAGGGGCCCCAGGGGCGGTGGGAACAGGGAGATCCTCTCCCCTCTCCCCGGTGCGAGCGGTGGGCTCTGAGCAACCCCATAAATCGTCTGCCCGGAGTCAGGGGCATAGAACCCCCTGATTTATGCCTCCCCGGGCCGCCCCCGCTGCCTCCCTCCCGGGTTTTGTGGGGCCAAGGCCTGGCAGGCTGCTGGCTCCAGACAGCCCCTGTGGTTGCCGTGGCGACCGGTTCAGGCTGGGCCATCCTTGGAGCTCCTGCGCTTCCTTCCGCTCACCTCAGGGCCAGCTTTTTAACCAGTGCCCCGGGGGGCTTCTCCTCCAGCAGCCGGGCCCCCGCCCAGGGACCCCACATCCACTGGGGGCCACGCATGGGTGTCACAGGGAAGCACGGTGTGAAACCAGGCTGACACGGGGCAGCGTGGGGTGCTGGGTGAGTGCCCGGCCTTAGAACCAGGGTCCAGGGTTTGAATCCGGCTCCTCCACTTCACCGCTGGTAATTACAGCATCGACCCTACGCCCTGTCAGGAATCATCCAGTGGACAGGGCAGGTGCGGGCCCTTTCCCTGGCACATACACCCCAGCACGTCTCTATTGCCTCATCTGTAAAGTGGGTGTAACTACATCCGGCTCGCTGCCCTCTCCAAGGGCCTGCGACCGAGCCCCACGGTATGTGTGCCACCCAGGTGAGTGAATAATGAACCTCAGGTTGCAAAGGTTCCTAAGAGGCTACGCGGGGTGGGTAAAAGATGGCCACAGATCCCCGACTCTTCTCCCTTTGGCACGTGGGGGTTCCATTCCCCTCCCCTGGCACCGGCCTGGCCTTAGGACTCGCTGGCCACCCACAGGACGGGCCAGGAGCGATACTGCCGGCCTCCCGGGCTGGTCGGGAGGAGCCCTGCTGTTTCTGGTTTGGTCTCGAGGAGCCCCCAGCCCCCCCTGTAGGAATCTGCTGACCCTGAGCAGATCTCGCTGGACAGACCGAGTGGAGAGGCCCTGAGCCCCCGTGGAGAGAGAGAGGGGCCCGGACACCCCCAGCTCTTCCTGCCCCAGGTGTTGGGAGCACCCCAGCAGGCTTTCACATCCGGGCTTCACTGTGACACCCATGAAGGAGCTGTCCCTATCGAGCCCCTCCGCCCCCCAAACCCCCAAATTGCAGGTTCATGAGCAAAAGAAATAGCTGTCGTTGCTGGAAGCCACTAAGTTTTGGGTTGATTTGCTCTGCAGCAGGGATTTTTTTTTTAGAACAAAATGTAAAGCCCTGGCCCCGGGCCTAGCGCACAAGGAGAGCTCAGTGAAGGGGAGCCGTGAAAGGGAGAGCAGCGGTGGCTGTTGTTTCCGGAGAGCCAAGCAGCCTTGTTATTCAGAGTTGGGGTTCTGGAGGCAGACTGCCCGGACCCGAGGTTCCGATTGCTACTGTATTTCTGGAGCAAAAGATGACGGGGGTATAAGACGACCCCCAGCTTTTCAGTTAAAATATAGAGTTTGGGATATACCCGCCCTATAAGATGACACCCGGCGTATCAGACGACCCCCCGACTTTTGAGAAGATTTTCTGGGTTAAAAAATCATCTTATATGTGGGAAAATACGGTAACTCTGTGGCGCCGGACACTTGCTTTCCCCGTCCAGGCCTCGGTTTCCTTATCCGTGCAAAAGCAGCGACGACACGTGACCCCGTGGCAGGGTTATTATGAAGACGGAGTTGACGAGACACCATGTAAAGCGCTGGGCACGGGGCCCGGCACCCAGGGCCCTGGCGTGGGGCAGCCACCAGCACCAGCCTCAGCACTGGCATCTCCTCTTCCGCTGCACATGGAAAGCACCGGCTCTCGCGTCGTGAGGACTTAGAAGGGTCGGAGCTGGAAGGAACAGGGCCATCGCATGCAGCCCTCCATCATGCAAGGGGACAGGGCTGCGGGGGGAGGCTTTGAGTTATGATATTTTTATCTTTATGAAGAGCGCTGGGTGGCCCATCTGAAGCCCAATAAATAACGAGCTGACACTGCAGGAGGCGGGGAGCAGGGGGGCGAGAATTTGCCTCCTGGCGCTCACCTACATCTATCTTGCTTCCAGAAACAGCCCCAGGGATGGGTTCTTTTTTTTTTTTTTAATATATTTTATTGATTTTTTTACAGAGAGGAAGGGAGAGGGATAGAGAGTCAGAAACATTGATACATTGATGAGAGAGAGACATCGATCAGCCGCCTCCTGCACGCCCCCCCCCCCCATAGGGATGTGCCCGCAACCAAGTACATACCCTTGACCGGAATCGAACCTGGGACCTTTCAGTCCGCAGGCCGACGCTCTATCCACTGAGCCAAACAGGTTTCGGCAGGGGTAGGTTCTTGACCGACGGCTAAGTTCTGCGAGCTCCTGGGGGTGGGGATGAGGGAGGAAAGCGTCTCACAGCTTTTTGGATGTTGGACACTGTCTGGAGCTTCCAGGTCATCGGACCCATCCTCTCATTGTACCTATGAGGACCCAGAGAGGGTGGTGACTCGCCCGAGGTCACACAGCGGGTCAGAGGCAGAGCTGGAGACCAGGTTCCTGGGCTCTTGCCTCTCAGTCTGGAGCTTTCCAGGCTGCATCCAACCACAGAAGCAACATCTTGGAGGGGGGCTTTGGGGCGCGGGTCCTGCCTGCCCAGCACGGACTCCCTTGCATTAAAAATCTCATCGTGGGAGTCTCGGCCATTACTCACTTCTTTCCGAATGGAATGCGAGCGTTTGACAAGGAGCCTCTGGGGAGACTCTGTGTGTTATCTGCAAGCGCATCGCCAGCCCCAGCCGGAGCCGAGGAGGGTGGGTTTCTCAGTCTTTAGCAGGTGGGGAAACAGAGGCCTGGGACAGGGGATAGAGAGGCTGGGACAAGGGAGAGAGAGGCTGGGACAAGGGAGAGAGAGGCTGGGACAGGGGAGAGAGAGGCTGGGACAGGGGAGAGAGAGGCTGGGACAGGGGAGAGAGAGGCGGGGGAAAGAGGGATGAGCCTGTGTGTTCTCACCTCAAACACCGCCATGGACTCTCCTTCCCCAGGGACCAGCAGACACCCACGGGGCTCCAAGAATGTCGGAAGCTCCGTTGCTCAAAAACCGTCTCCTCAATCACATCGACCATGACTGGGAACCCACCTTCGGAGCTGGCTGCGTTGGAGGCGGAACGTGTTAATGAAAACACATGCTACTGAGCGGACAGGGATGGGGTTCCGTGGAAAGAAAAACAGGATGCCAAGTCAATGAGTCTGGCTTTGCCACTTATCACCTGTGTGACCTTGAGCAAGTCATTTCTGAGCCTCCGTTTCTTTGTCTGTGAAATGGGCATCATTGGGTCTACCCTTCGCCAGGAAGGTGAACTGTACTGTTCTAGGTGCCTGTTGCAGGAGAACACTCTGGAAGGCCATAGCTTCAAGGACAGCCATCCTTTGTTTTGCTCATGAATTTGCAACTTGGCAGGGCTCGGCAGGGACAGCTGGTCTCTGCTCCTCGGAGTGTCAGCTAGTCGCCTGGGGCTGGGGGGGGGGTCTCCTTCCAAGATGAAGCGCTCACACGACTGCTGGTCAGTTTCTCCCCAGGTGGACTTCTCCGCTTGGGCTTCTGAGTACCGTGGGGCCTGGGTTCTAAGAGATGGGGCGTCTGGCTGGGCCTCAAAAGTGTTATAGAAACACTTCCATCGTATTCTAATGACTGAGCCCAGATTCAAAAGAAGGGACATAGAGGATCACATTCAGCACGATTGCAAATAAAAACAGTTATATAGCCGAGATTGGTTTGGCTCAGTGGATAGAGCGTCAGTCTGCGGACTGAAAGGTCCCAGGTTTGATTCCGGTCAAGGGCATGGATCCTGGTTGCAGGAACATCCCCAGTAGGGGGGCGTGCAGGAGGCGGCTGATCGATGTCTCTCTCTCATCGATGTTTCTGGCTCTCTATCCCTTTCCTTTCTTCTCTGTAAAAAACCAATAAAATATATTTAAAAAAACCCCACAGTTATTTATGTCATTATTTATTGATATCTGCTTCCCTCCCCCTCCCCCCATAGACGGCCTTATTCATTGCTAGATCCTTCGATAAAGAGCGTTACACACACAGGTGAATGAGCTAATGCCTCTCTCCTGGATTACACTCCGCCCAGGAGCCAGTCGCGAAGGCTGGGGTGGGGGCGATAGAAGGAGCTCCAGCCTCTGAGGCCTGGCTTTGGGCTCCGCCTCGGGCCCCGGGGTGCTAGGTGACCTTGGGCTAGTCACCGACTTCTCTGTGGGTGTCAGCAAAAGCTAATAAAACCAGACCCTGGCTTTTCAGCTCGTGTCATGCAAACCCCCACACAAGACTTGCTTTCATTAAGATAAGAGCACCACGCAATGTTTGGACTCGCTGTTCGGGCTTTGATGTGTGGCCGTTTCTGCTGTGTTTGATGTCCAGGGACTCGGGGAACTGGACGTGGGTTCTTGGCCCCCACTGGCCAGCTGCCTGCCGCCGGCTGTTTGCCTTGTTACAAGCACTTCTGATCTAATAAAGCGAGATGGATGTGGCCTCCCCGGGGAGGAGACACTTTTCATTCCCCGTGCTCGCTTCCCGTCTCGGCGGTGCTCGTCGCGGCTGCTTTCTGAGCATCAACTGAACACGAGGCCTGGGCTCGGTTTCCCCTGAGCAGGGAGTGGGGAGCTGCCATGGTCCCCTCTCTAGACAGGAGAAAACAGAGTCCCAGAGGGGCCCGGGACTGGTCTAAAGCCCCTGGGGAGTAAGCTGTCAGCAGAGGGGCCGGGAGTGGGCCGCCCTGGCTTAGGTGGGAAGCCAGCGGGGAAATTACCCTGTCGAGCGAGAGGAGGAGGCAGGTGACGCTCGGCCTCTTAGTGCACTCAGGGTCCATGTTCGGCATCGCAGGGAGACAGCGGGACTATGAAGTGTTGTTTTTTAATAGTTAATCTTTTATATATATATATAGATTTTATTGATTTTTCACAGAGAGGAAGGGAGAGGGATAGAAAGTCAGAAACATCGATGAGAGAGAGACATCGATCAGCTGCCTCCTGCAGGCCCCACAGTGAAGATGTGCCCGCAAGCAAGGTGCATGCCCCCAACCGGAATCGAACCCGGGACCTTTCAGTCCACAAGCCGACGCTCTATCCACTGAGCCAAACCGGTCTCGGCTCTTTTTTTTTTTTAATAGTTAATCATATATATATATATATATATATATATATATATATATATATACACACACACACACACACACACACACACACACATTTTATTGATTTTTCACAGAAAGGAAGGGAGAGGGATAGAGAGCTAGAAACGTCAATGAGAGAGACATCAATCAGCTGCCTCCTGCACGCCCTCCCTTGACCGGAATCAAACCTGTGACCTTTCAGTCCGCAGGCAAACGCTCCATCCACTGAGCCAAACCGGTTTCGGCTGAAGTGTTGATTCTATGACCCCATTCTATAGGTGGGAACACGGAGGCCACACAGGTTGCACAAAGGGGGCTGGTTGCAGGGAAGGATGACGCTGGGGAAAGGAAGGTGGGGGCGGTGACACCCTCGGCCCCTCTGCCTGGCTCGTTGTCCAGGGTTAAGGCAGGCGGAGAGGTGAGCCCTGGCTGGTCTCCCGGGTGAGACACAGGCTGACCTGCCTCGGGCATCTTCCTGTCCCAGGAGGACAGGGGGAGGGATGCGGCTGCACCTCCCTGCGGGCAGCAGTGCTGAGTGGTCCCAGGAAGATGAAATGGGGGACCAGGAGGCATGGGTGGGGGGAGGGGACTGCTGAGGAACCTAGCACTATTTCCGGGTGCTCTCTCCCTCCGAGGAAGCTGAGAGTGCCCCCAGGGGTGCAAACAGCCCAGCACGGCCCCCCACCTTGAGACATTGCGGTGCCAGCAATGCCATTGTCAGTAGCCGCTCCTAGAAAAATCAAGAGATGCTGAGAGGGAAGGAACATCCCTCGTGAGGGGGCTTTCTGGGCAGTGCAGGGGTTTGGGTTTCCTTCTCTGGGAAATGGAAGAAACACCAACCTCCAGACACCTGTTCATTCTGAACCGGGGGTCCACCCAGCAGACCCTTAGCAGCAGGGCCTGCGGCAGAGTGACAGGTGGTGGTAACTCCCTGGAACCCACTGTGCCCGGGCCTGGAGGGCCTGCAGGTCCCCAGGAGGTCACACTGACATGGGCGCTCAGACAAAGAAGGTTTATCTCCCCCCAAATCTCCTCCCTGCCCGGGATCAGCAGGCCACCTCCAGCACCCCCTAGGAGTCGCCCCACCCACATCCAGGAGCGAGTCTGCTCCTATTCTTAGCGTCTTGGGCACAGGTGCCCCCGCACACGAAGCCTCACCAGGCGTGCCCCCCATTCCCCCTCCACTGTGGCCACCCTAAGCTTCCAGGTGCCACAGCTGCCATGAGGCTCAAGGTGACTTGGGCTTAGGATTTGTCACCTGGGCCATACAGCAGCCCTACCCGGCCCTGGGGTTCCTTGGTCTCCATGACA
Source organism: Lasiurus borealis (assembly GCA_004026805.1). Classification (NCBI taxonomy): domain Eukaryota; kingdom Metazoa; phylum Chordata; class Mammalia; order Chiroptera; family Vespertilionidae; genus Lasiurus; species Lasiurus borealis. Next base: position 12,688 of record PVJN01026972.1, on the reverse strand, counting down.
ATGACTTGGACAGCTTCTTCTCCCCCTGTCTCCCCCCATCTCCCCCTTTTCTCCATCAAAACTCAAACGCCATGCTGGGGTAAGAGACCCACGTTTACCACAGCTCTCATCTTGGCCGCAAGTACCCAATTCTGAGCCCGGGGTCTTCTGGTGCCTGTGGCAGCGAAGGCCACTCCAGGCCCTTTCCCCCCACTCGGGCCAGACCGCCAGGCCAGCCTGGAGGCCCCTATCGGGCACAGCTATCTTCATTGTTTGCAGAGCGCTCATTTCCCGGGGCTAATCAGATTTCCCGGAAACCGGGCAGGTTAAAAGGAAAGGAAACGGTTTGAATTCTGTGAAGCGGGGATCTGAAGGTAGAAACCAGACTCGGGGGTTGCCCCCCTTCGCCCCTGCTCGCTCTTCTAGGTCCCGATGATTGGAGGAAGCAGGGCCTGGTTCCACATTCCAGCTTCTAAGTTCCCCCACCGTCTCCCCCAAGTTTGTTCCAGAACCCGCAGGCCGCTGAGGCCTCCAGCTGCTCGGAGCTTTCCTCAGAATCACACAGGGTGGAGCCTCCTGCTGTCTAGAACCTGTAGTGGCTCCCCTTGGCCGGCAGGGCAGGCCCCCATGCGGCCTGGTGTTCAAGATCTCCCTCTTCCCTTGTGTGGCCCTTTAAGTTCCAGTCACCCTAAATTCCCCAGTGTCCCTAACAGGCTCATCTCTGCCACAAGTGCACCGCCCCCAACCCCATCTCTATCTGTCCAACTCCCTCTTACTCAAGACCCCACTTACATCCCGCCTCCTCCAGGAAGCCTTCCATGATGTCCCCCTCTAAGGAGCCGTAGCATTGTTAGGTCACTTCTCACCTGTATCCGCTCTCTCCCAACCATGGCCACCGCTGGGGTCCAGCTGCCTTCTTCTTAATCAGAGCCTGGCTCCCACTCTCCGGAGCTGGCCTGGCTACCAAGGAGGGAACCAAAGGTTTCCTTGAGGGAAAAAAATAATACCAGCTGTGGCAAGAGGCTGCCAAAGGGTCTCACCCCAGCGGACCTGCACCCCATGGACAGCTAGCTGTCCAGCATGGAAGATGCAAAAACTGGAGAAAAAAAGATCCATGGGGTCCCACCTGTTTTTAATTTAAAAAACAAGTCACCTGTGATGGTTCTGCGTGTTCAGAAATGGCGAGAGCACTCCGCGTGTGCCACTCACTCAGTCCTCATGATGATCAGGTGCGGTAGGTACCATAACTGCCCCATTTTACAGGTGTACAAACTGAGGTTAGGAGGCGGGAGTGACGTTCAGGCAGCAGGCAAGGCCAACCTCCGCTGTGTAGCCTGCCCTGTGTTCTCTGCACTCTTCTATGTGTATGTTTACTCATAAGCCAAGAGGCAGGAAAGTTGGCCAGGATGTTTCTCTGGGCCTTGAGAGAGCAGGGTTTGAACGTCTCTTCATTCTTCTCCTTATAATCCGTATTGTTTCGTTATCACAAATAACATAAACTAAAATTAATGTTAAAAATAGGAAAAGCAGCACATTTTCATCAGAGAAAGCTCAGAAGAGGGAAGAGAAAGGCCCCAGGAACCAGAGTCAGCCTGGCTTCTCGGAGTCGGCAGGGAGCATGCTCAGGGCCAAGGGGTTCTGGAAGGATCGCCACAGACATGGATGAGGAACTGGGGTGATCTTCTACCCAATGGCATCAGCAGGAGGGGCAGGCTTCAGCTCAGGGTGGGAGACCAGAGCTGCTCCTCCATAGCACAAGGCCAGCCTCATCTGGGAGTGAGCTGCCTGTCAGTGGAGGCATGCGAGTTGATGCCAGATGCTGGGTGGACACTGGGCTGCTGGCTAACGGTCTCCTGTGAGTTGGTCTGATCCCCTCTCCCCACTCTTAACCCAGGCTGGACAGTAAGAGAATGTACCTGCAAGGACTGGGTTTAAAAATAATAAGTAAAAAAAAAGTGTAAGGGCCTGGCACAGAGACAGCAATTTGCAGCTGCCGGAATCCCCTGGCATCCGTGGTTTCATGTGATTTCGGAGCCTCCCAACATCGTAGAAACATCTACAGGGGAGAAAAGCAGAGGCTGAGAGGGCATGGACTTGCCCGAGGTCACCTAGCTGGTCCGGAGTCCCCGACTCTGGCCTGGGGTGCCACCCCACACCCGGCAGTTGCTCATCTCCCTTCCAGGCCCAGCACCCAGCGCTCAGGTCCTCCCCACAGAAGTTTCTGGGTTCTGGTCCCACTCTGGCCCGATGTGCCACGTGATGCTGAGCAGGTCCGCCCTCTGGTGCCGGGTTAGAGGGGTCCAATTCTCCTCCAGCTCCCCTCTGTCTGCCACCCTCCTGGGTTCCTCGCTTTTCTCAGCTTGTCCCCAATGGCCAGGCCCCAAGGGCTGGCTCCTCAGTGGACCAGGGGAAGGGAGGGCCCGAGGGGTGGCAGACACCCCGACGCTTGGACCCTTCTTTCCTCTGTGCAGATTTATAGGGGTGCGCTCCTGAACTCTCATTCACTGTCCGTGGCCCAGCACATCTCTAAAAACAACAGATCTGCTGAGCGAGATTGGCCTGCAGATGAAAGCGGGAGGGGACCGGTCTCCCGCAGCCACGGCCTGGCCCCGGCCCACTGCACACGGCCAAGGCCACGGCAGGGCTGCCAAGTCTGGAGAGGCGCCTGCCCACCCAAGGGTCGGAGGTTTTGGGGGCCCTGGGAGTAAGCCTTGGACGAGGTACTGAGGGAGGCTAGCCCTGTCCAGGGATCTGGCAGAACCTGGAGTCAGACAGGATGAGGATGAGTGACCACCCAGGGCCACCTCATGTACTGTCTGCCCTCTGTCCGCTCACTCTGCTCCAGCCACCCTGGGCTCCTTCCTGGTCCCTACAACGCAGCCAATGCAGCCCCTACTTACCACAGGGCCTTTGCACATGCTGCCTGCTCCCATGATCTACAACACTCTTCTCTCCCCTCACAAGACCTCTCATCCCTTAGGTCTCCAACGACCTGTCACCTCCCCCGGGAGGCCTCCAGCTAGCATCCCGATCTGTTCTCTGGTCCGGTACTTGGCGCAATTTATAATCGTTCGTTTTGATGATTTATCTGGAAGCTCGATGAAGATGCACTCTTCATCTTATTCCTCTGGGTAAAGGCGGGCAACTCTGACACCAAACCACTGCTTTGGGTTCTGGCATCAGCTCCCTTGATAATAATGGCGAACAGTGCTTTGCTCTCACCAAGTGTAAAAGTACTTTCCATATATGAAAAGTACTCAATGAGGCACGTGTATTACCCCATTTCACAGACAAGGAGACAGAGGCTAAGCGAGATTAACACAGTTGGGTGTTATACCAGGCCTCCTGTTGCTGCTGGGCCCTGGGGTGTCTCCCGTGTGAGCATTGGGTGGGAAAAATCAAACTGTGGGGACAGTGCAAGCAACTGCGGCTTCTAGGGGAGATGGGGGAGGTCAGGGCTCTCTCTGCACAAGCCCCACCCCTCAGAGACCTCGCTGCCCCCCTTCCAGTCTGCAGAGTGGACCTCTGGTGTTTCCCGGGGCAGGGAACCAGCCCCTCGGCTGTGCTGCAGGTGGGAGGAGGTGGTGGACGTAGACCGTTGACGGTGCTCTGGGAGGTGCCATGAACAGGATCTTCCATGCCCTTTGTGCTGGTGATTCCCTGAGGCACAATCCTGATAAAGTGACCAGGGGCCCAATGATGGCTTCCGGACAAGCTGGTCACCCAGACCTCCCTCCCCAAATCCAAGCCCAGGCCCCGTGCACTGGGAATTCTTTGTGCTATTCTCTATTCTATAGAGGCCTGGTGCATGACGTTCATGCACTGGTGGGGGTGGGGAGTCCCTCAGCCCAGCCTGTGCCCTCTCGAAGTCCAGGAGTCCTCAGGGGATGTCCGACTGACGGCTTAGGCTCATTCTTTGTGGGCCTAAGCCAACAGTTAGACATCCTTAGCACTGCCACAGATGTGGGAGATGCTCCGGCCACAGCCACTGTGCTCACTAGCTGTGAGCCCTGCTCAGGGCTTCTGGCTGAGGGGCACTCCCCCTGTGGGAGAGAACTGACCACCAGGGTGCAGCTCCTGCATTGAGCATCTGCCCTCTGGTGGTCAGTTTATCTCATAGCAACCGGTTGTAGGCTGTTCTGTCTATTTGCTATTAGCCTTTTATTATATAGGAGGATTGTATATGTTGCATTTTTCTATGGTAAAGAGCAAAAAATTTAGGAAGGAAGGAATAACAGGAAGGAAGGAAGGAAGAAAGAAAGGAAGGAAGGAAGGAAGGAAGGAAGGAAGGAAGAAAGGAAGGAAGGAAGGAAGGAAGGGGAGAGGAAGCATAATACAATTCCATTTTTAATTAAATTATATATGAGGATATACACCAAAATGTTAACAATAGTTCTCTGTGCTGGAATTACGAACTATTTTCTTCTTTTTCATTACACCTTTTGTGTTTCTGATTGGTGGGGGGAAACCACAGTTATTAAAGGAAGGAATCCCTTGGGTTCTAGGCTCCTTTACACCCACTCAACCACTCTCTACCCCTGCCCCGGGCACCTCCCTTCTCTGACCCTCCTCGCTCCTGGCAAAACGGAGAGCTACGGGCAGTGGGGAGGCCAGAGGAGCTGGGGCCTGAGGCTGCCCCTGTGGTGTCCAGTCCCTGCGTGCTGTCCCCACTCCACACTCAGGCACCCAGAGACGATGCACGAAGCCCTCGCACACCTCAGACCTGCTCGAGGGACATGCAGACCCCAGAAGGACAGCCAGGCTTCCTGGCCCGCTGCACACACTCGCAGGTACGCCCGTGCTCTGGTGCCCATCCGCACAAATGCAGCACACGCGCTGTAACCTGCGTGGGGCGGCCCATCGGCTGGGTGGGTGAGAGGAGAGAGCCCCATCCCTCTCCAAGATAAACACAGGAAGTGAGGATCCCTCAGTGTCAGGGTGAGGCTGGGAGCCATCCATAAACTCCAGGCGGCGGTGGGGGTGGGTAGGAGGAGGGAGGGAGGCCTGGAGCCGGGAGGGAGAGTGTGGGAGTCTGGGCAGGGGCCGGAGTTTGACATCCGCTGTCTTAGGTTCAAATGTGAAAAGTTGAAGCCATGACTAAGCTTGGGGGCCGTCTCAACGCTGTCTGTGGGTCTGTCTGTCTGTCTGTCTGTCTGGGGCGGCACCTCCCACCCCCACCTCGCTTCTCGCTCCCCAGCCCTGAGCTCGGTGAACTGTATCCCGGCAGTTGGAGTTGTGAGGGCCCCTAGCTGAGTCCCCTCCCCCCCGCCCCATCACCCCTCCACCCCCAGGGGGAAGCCGGAGCCTCCGCTCCGCAGAAGTTCGGTAAATGAATGAGCGCATGGAAAGAAACCATCACCTCGGATTCCGGGATGCTCCTAATCCAGCGCACGCTTCCTGGACCAGCTTGTATCTCTGAGAGATTATCCTGGGCAGCTGCCAGGGCCCACCCCAGCCTCCCCTCTGGAGCCGGAGCCCCTGCTCTCTCCAAGCTCACAGCCCCTGGGGTGGGGGGTGGTGAGAGAGGGGGGGGGGGAAGGGGCCTGTGGCTGGGCCAGAGGGACGAAGGCACAGGGCCAGCCACTGAGGGGCCGCTCCCATACGGATTTGGATGAATGAGCCATCGCGGGGCGCCAGGTACTTTACATCAGACTTTTCTGGAACAAAGTGAGGACGGAGGGGGAGCGAAGGGGACGCTTTATCATTTCTTCTCCACCACCCAGCCATCTCAGCGTGCCTTCAAAGCCCCGCGGCCAGAGGCAGCTGTGCCGCCTCCGGGCCTCCTGCCATCACCCTCCCCGGCGGCGGCGGCGGGTACAAGTGGGTGCCAGGGCGGTGGCAGATGGAAACTTTGTAACAAATATACTCACTGAAGTTTCCCATTCAATCCATGGGCGAGTGGGTTGAATAGATCCCTTCTGAACATGACCGCCTGCTCACCTCTCGCTGTCTGTCATACGCAGCCAGGGAGCCTGGCCCACCCACCCGCGCTGCTGTGCCAACCTGGGCAAGCCCCCAAGTCAACACTCGCTGCCCCGCGCCCAGCCCCAGCTGCTTCGGGCACTTCACCTGGGCACCGCTCCCCACAGCCATCATCTCACCCGCTCCTCCTGCAGCCCGGGAGGCAGGAGGATCCTGGCCATGCTGCCAACGAGGAAGCGGAGGCCCGGGGAGGTCACCCACACAGTGCGAAGCAGAGCCCCACCCAGACCCAGGTCTGCAGCTTCCAGATCCAACCGCCTCTCCCGGTGCCAGCTCCTGCCTCTGCCGAGCCTGCTGGGTGGTGGTGGGGACAGCACCAGGGCTGTGACAGAGGGACTCCAGAGCCTTCCTTGTCACCTCCACCCCGGGACCAGCTCAGCCTTGGGCCCCAGACTCGCACCTTATGGTGGCCCATAGGGATCAGCATGGCCTGTCACTGCCGGTTCCTCACACATCCCTCTCTTTGCCTTTTCACTTATTCCTTTCAGCCACGTGGTTCTTCTTTCAGATGCTCGAATTCCTGTTCTTTCCTAGCCTGGGCGTCTTACTGTTGCTTCTATTTTCCTTGTTTAAAAAACGTGTTCACTGGATAGATGGATGGGTGTATGGATGAGTGGGTGAAGGGGTGGGTGGGTGGGTGGATGGGTGTGTGGATGAGTGGGTGGGTGGTTGG
>PVJN01026971.1:0-28520 GCA_004026805.1 Lasiurus borealis | reverse complement strand
GCCCAGCTGTAGGCAAAGCACTATAGTACCAGGAGCTGGGCTGACCGGCCTCGGTGCTGGGTAAAGCGAGAGGAAAGGATGGGAGACGCAGGGCCTGGCAGAGGCCAAGGTTCTGCCTTGGAGAGCTGGGGCCGCAGAGGGGGGCCGGGAGCCGCCCAGGTCCCCTGGAGGGTTTTCATGATTGCCTTCTCCCCATGCATGCCGTTCTGTGGCTCGAACCTCAAGGATTTGGGGTTACAGCGTCATGAAGATAAAATGATCCTTTCCTACCCCGAGCTTCATATGTATCATTTAGGTACAAATTAAACACCCCGTATCTACCCATCTGTGTTATACATGTCTGGTGGGAACTATTTCTTGACTCTCAGATCTTTCACAACCCTTCATTGCTTTCTTGTCTTGAATGTATTTTCCCAGATTTTATATTGAGAGCCTGTGTTTGCCTCATGTCTGGAGGCTGCTGAGTTGTTCCTTTTTTTTTCTTTTCTTTCTCTTCCATCATCTTACCCGGGTGTGAGCGATTTCAGTTGGAAGTTGGGTTCCTAAGTGAGGCAGTGGCATCGCCTCTGCCAATACCCGGGGACCTGGTGGCGCATGTGCGTGAGGTGTCTGCCAGCTGGTGGGCTGCAGCGGGGGTGGGGGTGGGGATTGGCAGTGCCATCCTGAATGTGCTTCCTGCTGCGAAGTAAGGTGGTGTCCTGTTTGGACCAGGAAGCAGGCTGGGAGAGAGAGTGGGGTCACAGGGAGACCAGATGACAGTCCATTCTCAGTCCTACCCCAGGGCCTCGTATGTCAGAGATGCCACCTGGCAGCACAGGTGAGCTGTTGCACGAAGGGCACGGGAGCGGTGAGTTCCGAAGGAAGGGTGGCTCGGAGCTGAGTGTCTGGATGCTTTGCTCTCTGGCCTCCTGGTCTCCCATCCCCCCTGGAAAAAAAAAATCTGAAGTTTGCCGGTCCCTCAAGACTCCAAACGCCATCCTGTTCCTTTCGGTCATAACAAAACCTGGTTACCCGTGCTTTCAAACCTCCTTTTTCCTCTGCTGCAGGCTGACTTTAGAAGGAGAGCTCGCAGAGGCCCCGTATGTCTATATGTAGGTGTGTATATGTATACAGGCCAGATGTTTCTATAGAGATATAGGTAAATCAGACCCGCTGCGAGAAGATGGAGTCGGGGGCAGGTTTAGAACCACACCGGCTCCTGCTGTGGATGGAAGGCTGTCCCCATCCAACCCTCAGGTGGAAGCCCTGAAGCCCGGTGTGTTGGTATTTGGAGGAGGGAATTAGGGTTGGATGAAATCCTGGGTGGAGCCCCCAGGATGGGCCGGTGCATTTGAGAGTAAGAAGAGGAGACCAGAGCTCGCCCGCCGTGGGAAGAGACAGCCAGAGGAGGCAGGAGGAAGGGGTCTTTCCCAGGCACCTGCCTGCAGGCACCCTGCTTTTGGACTTCCGGCCTCCAGCCCCGTGAGAAAGAAACGCCGGCTGCTTAAGCCACTGGTCTGTGACAGGTGCTGACAGCAGCTGAGCCGCCGAAGGCGGCTCCCTTCCCCACCACGCCCGGCCCCCAGCAGGGGCTTTGCTACCGGAGCCCCTTGGGGAATAATAGTTCGGAAGCTCTCGTTTCATGGCACAGCCGCTCTGCTCGTCCCAGGTCTCTGATCCCCCAGGACCCTGCGCTATGTGCTCGGGAGAGTTGAGGGCGAGGACGCTGACTTCCTCTCTGGGCTGCTTCACCTGCCTGGGCAGGAAGTGAGCCCCAGCACCTCCCTCCTGGGGGACTCCGGGGGGGGGGGGGCTGCCCTGCGGGGAGGAGGTCCCACGGAGGAGGCGCTGGGGGCCGCACGGTAATGAAGGCCCTGCTTTTCTGCAGACGGTTAAATAGCACGAGTGAAGGAATCTGGACCTTGCTTGTAGGAGTGTGTCCTTCTGTTTGTGTGGGGTGGCTTATCGGTCTGTGTTTCCGGCTCTTTATGTTCATGTTGGGAAGTTTTCCGGAAGGAAGCTTATTATCAGCATCATGCCAGGGGTAGCTGATGTGGGTCCACAGGGAGGGACCACTTTCTGAAAGGCTTTCTTCCGAAATCGGTGTTCATTTTCGTTCCCATAGTTGTCTTTGACAAAGACACAAACGAGGCGTGGCTGGTTTTATTTTAAAGGCAAGATGGACACCTTAACATTTTATTTCATGGCGAGGTCATCCATGATGGATGCAATCATTGCTTAATTAATTTGGAATAGCTTATGTGGGAGGCAGGTTTCCTAGTCTCATATAATAAGAAACCACCAATGCAGACAAACCTGTCAGCTAAAGGAAAGTGGCTGAAAAGAAGGCCAGAGGCCAGGGGTTCTGAGACCTTAGCGCGCCCTGGAATTCCAGGTGCTGGGTCCGCCCGAGTTTGGGGTGCAGAAGGTCTCACTGGGGCCCAGGATCTGTGTGTTCTGACAAGCAGCCAGGTGATGCAGAGGGCGCAGGTCTGGGACCACACTCCGAGCACTGCTCCCGGGGCCTGTACCGGTGGCCTGGGTTCTGTTCATGGCGACCGGGTGCTGTCGTGGGAGGGTGTCAGGGAGACGGCTTGTCCTCTGCACCCTCGGTGAGGTCCGAGCAGGGTGGGCTCCCTGTGGTCATGGGGAGTCAACAGTGTCAGTGATGACTGTTGGATGGCCTGACACTTTAACAAAAATCCCTGCGGATGAGCTCAGAGGGCTGAGTGTGGGCAGGTCCCCACACGGGGAAGGCTCCCTGGCGCTCAGAATCGGGACCTGATGGCTGGCCATCCTGTCTCCTCATCTCTGGGGCTGTGACCGGGCGGCGGCCTCACTGGGTGCAGGAGGCCCTTCGAGGCTGGACCTGACTCATCTCTCACCACCTGCGCCTCCCCTCCTGACCCTCAGCACACAGGCTTTGCCAGGGTCCTAGACTTGGACTTTCTGAATCCATCAGGAATGTTCTGTTTTCTTTCCTGCACTTCACAAGGAGGGCCCTTCTCTCTCTTTGCTCACTCTCACACCCAGACTCTCTCTCACACTCACTCACAAACACACACACACACACACACACACACACACAATCACACATATTAACACTCACTCTCTCACACACACACATACACCCCTCTCTCTCTTTGGCAGTCTCTGTCCTTCCTGGTCACCCTTCGGGACTTGGCGCTTGGCCAGTCCCTCCACCACTGCCCCTCCCGCACTGCACCCCATGAGAAGGTCAGGTTGGGCTTAGCACTTCCAGAGGCAGGTCCTCGCATGGCCCTCTGTTCTCCCGTGCGAGCTGCTCGGCCATTTCTCTCACGGACCTGTCACCGTGGCCTCCTCAGCTGCCTCCTGGGGGGCGAAGTTGGTTTCATTTCTTCACTGTTCTTGGGATGAATTAAATGAATGAAGGACCAGATGGGTGCTTAGCTCCCTGTATTGTGTTTTTTATCAAGCTTTATATGTGTGTGTCTATATATGTGTGTGTCTATATGTGTGTGTCTGTCTGTCTGTATGTATATGTATATGGGCCAAATATTTCTATAGAGATGTATGTAAAGTTGTATGATATTTCTATATGTATGTATATGTATATGGGCCAGATATTTCTATAGAGATATAGGTAAGGTTGTAAGGTCTGCACAATGTCAGACTGAAACTGTTGACCAGAGTGAGCCCCGGTCACTTGTGCCTGGAATCACAGGAGGCCTTGCCTTTTCCTTCTGCTCTGTGCATGTGTTTCCTTGTCCGCTCTGTCTCTACTGAGAGAGACTCTTCCTTCTCTCCCTTCTACTCTGTCTTTTCCAAGAGGCTCCAGGCTGCCGTGCCCTCCTGCTTCTCGGGCGCCTCTTGTGTACATTATCTGTGCTCCGGGGAGTGATTGTCAGTCCTGGGATGCCATTCCCAGCACCATGGAGCTCCCTGAGGCTGCCCCGGGTGGGGGGAGGGGCGGATAAAGGAGACACTGCAGGCCCTGGCGGCCCGCAGGGAGGCTGGAGGGGCCTTCCCGAGGGCGAGGGCGTGACCTTGGGGCTGAGCTTTGAAGGGGGAGGAAGGGAGTCGGCCAGACAAAGAAAGGCCAAAAGGGCATCCCAGCCATTGTGAGCCCGACCGGCCCTCTCCGGTGCCTCCACGCCCTGGTGACCACAGGCCCTGGACACTCCGAGGCGCTGACCAGGGGCCTCCTATTGTTGGTGGGAACCCCGGGGACAGCATGCTATTTTCTCCGTGGAGTGAGTGTCCCTCTCCCCCAGCTTTCTTTTCTGTCCCAGCCCTAGGCTGCCGGTTAGATGTTTACCCGGCGGGAAACTTCGGCAGGGCCAGAATAAATTAATGGTGGTAAGAGAAATGCAGTCCTGTCACGGGGCTCTCGAGGATTTTTTTCATTTAACCCCTGCGACCAGGCTGTGGGCAGTGGGTGCAGTGACCGATGAGGAAACAGGCGCAGAGAGAGGCCAAGCGCGTGCTTATCTCCTGGTTAGTGAGTGGCCTCCTCCTTTCCCTCTGCCCTCCTTCCCGTCACCCGAGGCCCTGGCAGGAGCCAGGCTGGCATCTGAGCTCCCGTCCTGGCTCCACCAGCTCCGTCCTGGCTCCACCAGCTCCGTCCTGGCTCCACCAGCTCGTTAGCTCTGGTCTCAGGCCTGACCCCTGAGGGAGCAAACACAGCCCCCGCTCCTCTGGCAGCTGTGAACAGCATGCTGCCTGGCGGGTAGTTAAGTGTCAGAAAACGGGACCTGGTTCCACTTTGAGTTTCAGAGGGTTTCATCGGGGAAGGGAGGTGGGGTGGAGCTCAGCCACCTTCCAGCTCCCCTTCGGCCTGAAGTCTCTGTGCTCCTTCAAGGGCTGACCATCCCCCCTCCCACCCCCCACCGCCTCAGTCCAGAAGGCAGGAGGTGAGCAAGGGGTGCGGGAGGGGAGTGCCGGACACACCCGCACACACGTCCTGCTGGCACCGAGCCAGGGCCTCTGTGTGGGGTGCTTTCCCTCCCTGCCCCGCCAGGTTTCCTACAAAGCTGCAAGGACCACCGTTGGAAATTCGGTGTTATGTGAGTGGTGTGACCAGAGCGAGCAACAAATGAACAAACACCACAAACAAACGCAGAGATCAGCGTGTTATACTCCAGCTGAGGCTGCATATTTGCTCCTCTTTATAGTTCTATTGTTTTTAAACAAGAAACCAGAGCTCTGGCCTTCAGCCTTCTCAGAAAGTTTGTTCAGTTATCATTCCCCGTGCAGATGCAAACACAACCGCCATTTATTGCAAAGGCTAATTTTACCCAGCGCGTTGCATAAACATGCATCCATCTACAGCATCTTCTCGGTTCTCTTCCAGCGGACGTAGGCGCCACGCTCAGATCCACCGTCTCCCCGCCACTGGGGACCACAGAGCTCCTGGTGCCTGGCCGGTGCTCTCACAGACCGGTTCTGGCCGGCCGGCTGGCCAGAGCTCCCAGGAGCACCTGCTGCCCCCCTTTCTCCGGTCCCCTTCTCTTCCCTGCCCTCCCCGCCACCCCGCTGCCCTTCCATCGCCCCTTGGAGCTGTCATCACAGCCCCTGGCCTGGCTGCCTGAATGACTGATGGGGGAGGGGGCCGGGGTAAGGGTCTGCAGGGCTCCTGCTTCTGTACCCTGGCCGCTTCTGTTTTTTAAAATGTGTTTGCTTGCCGCCTCATCACAGAGCCTCACCTCCCTCCCAGCCCAGCTCGGGCAGGGTTAGGCTCGCTCCTCGGCAGTAGAGGCTCGGCCGCTCTCACCTGCTGTTTCCACATGGCCTTCTGGTCATTTGCTAAGATGGGTGATAGAGTGGTTCACTGGGAGTCACCTGCACACCTTGCTTATGCCGCTCCATGTACCCGCAGTGGCCCCGTCATTTCCGCCATCGAAACAGTGTGGTCGTCTGGACAGTTGTTCTGCTCTTCAGCTGTTGGTCGATTTGCATATTACTCCTTTATTAGTTAGGATGTATTGGGGTAACGTTGGTTAATAACAGCATATGAATTTCAGTTATACAAGATTATAATTTGACATCTGTGTACTTACCAGCCGAAGTCTTGTTTCCTTCCCCTCCCATGTATTTGACCCCCTTTACCCACGCCTTTCCACTCCAGTGACCACTAGACTGTTGCCTGTGTCTATGATTTTGTTTGTGGTGTTTGTTCATTTGTTGCTTTCTGTTTTATAGCCCACACATGAGTAAAATCATATGATTTTGGTCCCTTTCCAGCGGACTTTTTTCACTTAAATAATGCTCTCAAGATCATTCATCATCCCTGTTGTCGTAAATGGCACCCTTTTTTTTTCTGGCTTAGTAGCATTCCGTTGTATATAGGTATGGTATCTTTATCCAGTTGTCCGTCAATAGTCAGGTAGGCTGTTTCCATATCTTAGCTATTATAAACAATGCTACAATAAACATCACCCTGTTGAAATTTTAAGGGACTGTGTCATATTCATATTTGCACTTCTAGAAGCAGGTGTCAATATTCTTTTTTACCAGATGAATATTATTTAAAAAAAATTCTGTTTCCCTATCTCTGAACCGTCATACAGTACAATGTAACTGTAGAAAAATAATGAAGTTCTTTGATTATTTCTCATAAATGATTTAAAGAAGTCCTGGTAGGGTTGTGCTATGACTTCAGAGCAATCTTGAGTTAATGCAGTGGTTCTCAACCTTCCTAATGCTGTGACCCTTCAATACAGTTCCTCCTGTTTTGGTGACCCCCAGCCTTAAAATTATTTTCGCTGCTACTTCATAACTGTAATGTTGCTACTGTTATGAATTGTAATGTAAATATCTGTGTCTTCCAATGGTCTTAGGCGACTCTGCTAGCGGGGTTCTCAACCTGTGGGTCTTGACAGATTGAGACTAACACCATCAGAAAACACAGATATTTACATTACATAACTGCAGCAAAATTACAGTTATGAAGTAGCAGTGCAAATAATTTTATGGCTGGGGGTCACCACAATATGAGGGACTATATTGAAGGGTCGCGGCATTAGAAAGGTTGAGAGCCACTGGGTTAATGGGTCCCTTTGCTGGTGACTCTTCCACGTGCACCTGCTGACGCCCAGGCACGGGATACGGCAGAGAGCAGAGTCTCTGCCCCGGGGTCTCGGCTCTGCGGGAGCAGAGGCACAGTCAGTCATTCGTGCTTCGTAAACAGTGGGACGGCATCCAGAGGGGAGTGCCTGCTCCTTTCTTAAATCGAACGTTGGTGTTACTTTGTGTTTTTCAGGAAGTTCTTTCAGCTGTGGGTCAAGCAGATGCTGCAGATGTTAGTCCCATCGCTGTTAACTTTCTCCAGAGAGTCAGCGCTCAGTGTCAGCTCTCGTTTCCGAAAACCCATTCATGTTGTTAGGACAGAGATTTTAGAATAACTGAAATTTTAAACGTTTTCTCTTCCTTTGGCACAGGCGATCAGACTTTTCAAGAGGGACCCGGAGAGAGATAGAAAATGCTCTATTGTGAGGTAGCGGAAAAAAAGTATTGGAGAGTGAGGGTCTGCCTCTTTATGGTCTCCCAGGGCACTCAGCGTGTGATTTACTCTCATGTCTTAATGTCATGTCAGTAACTGCGGGTAAAAACTCAGTGTGGCACTAGCCAGGTTGGCTCAGTTGGTAGAGCATCGGCCTGGGGACTGAAGGTTCTGGGTTCGATTGTGGTCAAGGGCACATGCCTAGGTTATGGACTTGATCCCCAGTAGGGGGCATGCAAGAGGCAGCCGATCGGTGATTCTCTCTCATCAATGATATCTCTATCTCCTCCTCCCCCTTTCCCTACCACTGCCTTTCCCCCTCTCTCTCCCTCTCCCTTTATCTGTGAAACCAATAAAAAAAATAATAAAAACAAACAAAGAAACAAAACAAAACAAAAAACCCATTACAGTGATACCTCAAGATACGAGTGCCCTAACATACATGATTTTTGAGATATGAGCCGTCGAGCCAGCGGTTTTTGCTTTGAAATACGAGCAACGTTTGAGATAGGAGTAATCGCGCGGATCGGCCGGCTACACATACCCACCAGTTTACCGCGACTCGAGCGTCTCATAGTTCCCCACGCCTCAAGGTTATGGAATGAATTAAACTTGTATCTCGAGGTACCACTGTATTGCTATCTCATGAAAATACAGGGAAGGAGCCCACACGTATGTTCTGTTCTCTCCTGCCGGTCACGGCACTGACCATGTTCACCCCGACAAGGCAAGGTCACGCTCCTCCCCACGCGTTTGTGTTCAGGGCGAGAGAGGAGGCAGCACGGAGACGCTGGAGAACGACTCGACGTTTGAAATATGACGCGCCAGCATGGGTCACGTTTATGGCTCTGAGGAGAATGTCACAGCAGGGATTTCAGCGGAGGCAGCGGTCTCTCGGGCCTCCGAAGAATGGCTGGTTTTTAAGCCCTGAGATCCCATCGGGGGCTGCTGTTTCTGAGCATCTACGTGGTTGAAGCGTTCTGCAGGTCTGCATCTTGTTGTTACAGGAGGTGGCAGAATAGTAAAACCTAACCCCAGGCGAATGTTAGTGTAGCCCTGGCTTTTTGTGGCTTTGCAGACTTTATAAATATGTCTGTCAGCGCCTGTGGTCTCCACGGTTGGGGCAGCTGCACCGAGGGATCGGAGCCCAGACGGTGTACCTGTTTGCAGAGAGGGACCGGAGAATCAAGGGGACATCGGAGCAACCTCTCGCAGACCACCTAGCGCCTCCCATCCCGGGTGCGTGAAAGGACTCTGTGAATGCTGGTGGCAGTGGCCTACATTGTCCGAGTCACTAGTGCTGTTTCCTATCAGAACAGGGTGCCAGGCTGACAGCTGTCCAGCAGTGCCACTCAGCCTCTGTGTGCGTGAGCACACACCTCACAAAGCCGCACCCCCAGCGCATGCACACGGGTGCCCACACGTGAGAAAGGGCGAGAGCAGAGCTGCAGCCTTGTCCCAGACCCCATCTTTCTGCACTGATAAGCAAACAGCCCTCTCGGATG
Source organism: Lasiurus borealis (assembly GCA_004026805.1). Lineage (NCBI taxonomy): Eukaryota > Metazoa > Chordata > Mammalia > Chiroptera > Vespertilionidae > Lasiurus > Lasiurus borealis. Next base: position 19,553 of record PVJN01026971.1, on the reverse strand, counting down.
GAATTAGCCAGGCCAGGTTTAGAACAGCAGATATCTCACTGTCCCCTCCTGGAAGTCAACGAGCTGTTCTGTAACGAGGCCACTCTTACTATGAACCAAAGAGAATATACTTTTAAACATTCTTGTTCATAATAAACTGTGACTTCGGTAGTTGTTACCACATAAAGGATCTGTGGACAAAGCGGGTCCATTTGTACCTCTTCCCAGGGTTTAGGCAACAATAAGTGACAGGATTTTAAAATTTAGAATCGGATTTCCGCCGGGGGTAGTCTTGCCCCTCTTTCTTCCCTGAAGGCATTTAGTAGTCTCTGGGCATTTTAATTGTCACTACTGGGATGGGAGATACTATTGGTATCCAGTGGGTAGTGCCCAGGATGCTGCTAACCACCCTACAGTGCCCGGAACATCCCCCCACCATGAGATTATCCCTCCCAGATATGAGGATCGCTGAGGCTGAGCAACCCTGCTACTGACAGTTAGGTTTACTTGCCGATCTTTTCCGTGGATTCACTTTGGTTGGGTGATTCAGGGGTGAAGTTAGCATGAGTACTTGCCATCCTCTGTGTTCTGCACTTGGCCTTGGTGCCCTGATCGAGCTCAGGACAAGCTCTGGCCATGTGTGAAGGCTTCCGTTCACACACGGCCAGGCAGCTGACCATAACAGCTTTTGATCTGTGTCCCGGTGGAAATAGAGACCATGCAGAGCTGACATGATAGTCATTGTACGGGGTCACACGAGAACATGCACAGTGAACATGCAGTGTGAGCCTCACCGTTCAGCGTTTGGAGAATCGCGGTGTGGCCTCCCCTGCGAGCTTGATGGCAACCCAGACGCTCAGGCTCCTCTCGGACCCTCTGAATCAGGGTCTGGGTTTTAGTAAGACTCTGCCCTCAGGATGCTGTGCTGTGCCCAGAGGTCAGAGAAGCACTGGACACGCATTGTTTACTTCAGTCGCAATTACACCGTGATTGCAATTCGGACTCTTACTAGCGGCATGAACTTGGCCAAGTTAAAACAAACCCACTGCACCTTGGTGGTTTGGCTGTAAAATGGGGATAGCCTCGCCTTTCTCGTGAGGGGGTTGTGAGAACCGGACAAACTTAACTTGTGTCAAGGACTCATCACGCGGGAAAAGCTCAGCGTACTGAGTTGTGGTTGACAATAAGTAAAAGAAGGCAAGAAGAGGGAACATTAGGGAGGCAGTTTATGCCTTGGACCCCACCATCGTCACCACCAAACAATGCCTGTAACCTCGGCAGATCAGATTCCTCTGAACAAGAAAATAGCAAAAGCTGGCGCTTACTAAGCTTCCAGAGCAGTGGTTCTCAACCTTCCTAAGGCCTCGACCCTTGCATACAGTTCCTCATGTGGTGATGACCCCCAACCATGAAATTTTGCTACTGTTATGCATCGTGATGTAAATATCTGCATATTCCGATAGTCTTAGGCAACCCCTGTGAAAGGGTCGTTCGACCCCCAAAGGGGTCTCGACCCCACGTGTTGAGAACCACTGTTCTAGAACCCGTGGTCCTTGTCAGTGGCCCAGCTGGCAGAAATAAGGGGACCAAACGGCCTAACCTCCTAGACGTGCTCCGTTTGCTGGCCTGAGTTACACCTGCTCCGACCTGAGTTGCACTCCACTTGAGAGGAATGCAGCAGGAATTTTCCAGACACCCGGAAGGAAGGCTGTGGAAGACAGAGAAGACAGGTGTAGAGGAAGGAGCCTGGGTGAGCTGAGCCCTGGTCTTAGTAGTAGGGTTTAAGAATGGGAAAGCATGCCAGATGATTTCACTTATTGGTGAATAAAATAACAAACAACATTGCAACGGACTCCTAGACACAGAGAACAGACTGATGATTGCCGGAGGGGCGGTGGGTTGAAGGACGGAGTGAAAAAGGTGAAGGGGTTAAAAAGCACAAGTTAGTGATTACGAACTAGTCACGGGCATGCAAAGTACAGCATAGGAAATACTATAGAGTGGTACCTCGAGATACGAATGCCGTAACATACGAGATTTTTGAGATACGAGCCATCGAGCGAGTGATTTTTGCTTTGAAACATGAGCAACATTTGAGATAGGAGTAATCTCGCGGATCGGCCGGCTGCACATGACCCACCAGTTTACCAAGACTTGAGCGTCTCATAGTTTCCCACGCCTCAAGGTTATAGAACCAATTAAACTCGTATCTCGAGGTACCACTGTATTGTGATGGCTATGCATGGTACCAGGTGGGTACTGGTAAAGTATGTGATTATTGAACCTCTGTGCTGTACACCTGAAACGAATACAAAATAATAATGAATGTAAACTGTAATTGGAAAGTAAATTTAAGAAAAAAATGTCTAACTAAAAAGAAAAACAGGAATGGCAAATAATATTTAGGTTAACTTCACCTCTTGTTCTGTTGACCGTTGGGTTGCAGGCCACACACACACACACACACACACACACACACACACACACACACCGTGAAAGTGCGCTGACCTGCTACAATAACCGCTGCCCCGGTGCCTGTCTCATCAGCCGGGAGTCACACTGTTTGGAAATGAGACTCTTTCGTGAACCAGTGGGAGTGTAAATACTTCCAGCGTGAGATAAAGCAGAGCTTGAATCATAATGGAGTGTCCAGCAGAGTTTCAGCAGCAAGATGGCAAAAGGAGGAAAAAAATAGAATGGGTTCAAATGGAAGACTTCAGGCTGCAGAGTGAGGTGAAACAAGAACACGGACTAAGATGCCTTCTGAAAGAAGGATGAGAATTGATCATATGCCACAGTGACTAGTGCTCCTGTGCATACTGGTGTTTGTGGGATGGATTTGTCTTCTAGGGGTTTTGTACTTTTCAATCTTTGACTTAAATCAGGGCAGTTTTCCATGATTTTTCTTTAATTTTCTGATTATAAGAATTGTTTATTGTCACGCATTCAGAAAATACAGGAACTACAAAGAAGAATGACAAGCGTGCCCAAACCCAGCACTTGCTGTCTCTTCCTTTGTTCATCAGTTATTTATAAAGTACCTGCTGGGTGCCAGGCCCCGTGCTTGGTGCTGGACAAATCCTCCCTGACGAGGTGGCTTTGTGGAGTCTTCCTAGAGCTTCCAGTTGTCTGGCTAAACAGCCAGTAGGTTTACTATATTCTTACTTGGTTCCTGTTTAGGTGGTTTATATTACGTGTATTAACTGGGTTCCTCTAGCACCACAATAAGGGAGGTGCAGTTATTTGCACTTGACAGATTGGGAAACTGAGGCACAAAGAAGTTAAGCAATTTGCTGAAGGTCACAGAATCAATAAAGGCAGACTCTTTATTAAAACCCAGGCAGCCTGGCTCCAGAACCTGACCTATTAGTCACTGAAGTGCACTGCCTCTCATACAATCTAATAAAGGAGTAATATGCAAATTGACTGTACCTCTGCTACAACCACAAGCTACACCCACCAGCCAACCAGGAGTGAGTATGCAGATTAACCCACCCAAGATGACTGCAGCCATAGAGAGAGCAGGAGGGAGGCTTGGGTTTCCCTGGCCAGCCCAGGCCTCCACTTCACATTACAAAATTTCAATTATAGAAGATAAATAAATCCCAACAGAAATGGCTGCTGCCATGGAACCAGCAGAAGGCTTAGCTCCCCTCTAGGCTACAAAGTTTCAATTGTAGAAGATAAATCCCAGATACCAGGGCCTCCCCTGGGGTGGCTGGGGGGCATGGCTGGCCTGCAAACCACCACAGGCCTCTCACCCAGGCTGCCTCATGCCCCAAGGGAACCCCTACCCTGATCTGGGACACCCTTCAGGGCAAACCAGCAGGCCCCATCCATGCACCATGCCTCTATCCTATCTAATAAAAGAGTAATATGCAGATTGCACCCATGAGGACACAAGATGGCTACCTCAAGATGGCCTGCAAGAGAGGGCATGTTATGGGTGATCAGGCCAGCAGGGGAGGGCAATTGGGAGGGACCAGGCCTGCAAGGGAGGGCAGTTGGAGGTGACCAGGCTGACAGAGGAGGGAAGTTGGGGGTGATAAGGCATGCAGGGAAGGGCAGTTGGGGGACCCAGACCTACAAGGGAGAGCAGTTGTGGGGGACCAGGCTTGCAGGGGAGGGCAGTTAAGGGTGATCAGGCCTCCAGGGCAGGGCAGTTAGAAGCAAACAGGCTGGCAGGGGAGCAGTTAGGGGGTGATCAGGCTGGCAGGCAGAATTGGTTAGGGGTAATAAGGAAGGAAGGCAGGTGAGATCCAGTGGGATCAGGCCTAAATGGGCAGTCAGACATACCTCGAGGGGGTCCCAGATTTGGAGAGGGTGCAGGATGGGTTGAAGGACACCCCCTCCCATGCATGAATTTTGTGCATAGGGCCTCTAGTACAATTATAATATTATCACATGTTATACTCTACAGACAGTTCTGATTCCTGCATTTATGTTGGCCATTAACACATGAGCATCCACCTAATAATGTGTATGAACTTTGTATAACTTTTTACCTCTAAACGAAGTTGAATTTTAATGTACTTATTTAATAAGAGTATAATGAAATAAGCAAATATAGAAGTGTGATGATAAGCATTTAAATGCTACAGCCATCATTAAGATTTCTTAATGCTTATCATAAATTTTTATTTGATTTTATTTTTCTTTGTTTAATTTTATTTTCCAATTACACTTCACACTCAGTATTACTTTGTATTAGTTTCAGATGTACAGCATAGTGGTTAGACAGTCCTATACTCATACAGTATCCCCCATCCCATCGTAATTTTTTAAATCCAGTCATTTTATGAGGAGTTAACATGGATAAGTTATTGTAGGAAATTAAATATCTTGTAGTCATGTTTGATTTCATAGCAGAAAACAAATGCAAATTCCAATAAAAGTAATGAGCTGTTGATGCCAACGACTGTTCTGGAAATGAATCGTTAACATGGAATTGTATTGGAGCTTGCACTGGAGAGATTGTATATTATATTATGGGTGGCTGTGAGACTCAGAGCTTTCACGGCATGTGTTCAGACCATGATGGTGTTTAGGTTCATTTTAGACAGAAGTTCCCAAGGATGAGTTGTGTCAGATGCGACAGGAACTTGTGCTGCAGTTCATACTAGTTGCACAGCGGACAGCAGATGCTCTCTGTGCGTGTTATGAATATTTGTGGATGGTAACATTGTGTACCAGCAACATAGAGTCTGCAGTTGAGAAAGATACAGATTTGTGAACTGTAAAGAGATTTCAACTAATAAATGGAAATTTAAAAATTGACACCATAGGATACATTAGAATGGTGGAGGGGATCCAGCGGAAAACTGGGCTTCTGAGTTAGGTAGATATGGGTTAGGGTCCCAGCACCCCTGTATATTCACTGTATGACCCCAGGCAAGTTCCTTGGCTTCTCTGAGCCTTGGTTTCTCTTCATGCTAATGCCTACCTTCTGGAATTGAAGGATGAAATGAGTACGTAACACACCTGGTACCATGCCCAGCATTTGATAGAGGATCCGTTAATGATCATTGCCATTATTTGCTATTAAATATGTTTTAATATTCTTTCCAAATACCTTTCCAGATACCTATAATAGAGTGGTTGAGCATGTATATGAAAGCAAGACTGGGTTTCAGTCCTGGCTCTACTATTTCCTAAGTAACATTGGGCAAGTGACTTAAATTCACTATGTATCAGGTTGCTTTCAAACTGAATAGTTCTAGGACTCAAAAAAAAAAATGGTAGCGGAATAGACAGATGTGTCCCGAGACTTGTTCTGGAGTGGATAGAAAGAACAGCTGAGAGTCGCATAGGGAGTGTTTTTTGGAGAGAGATAACTACATAACCAGACACTGGAGAAGAGAGACCATGGGGAGACAAAAAAAACAAAACAGTCTGCATGTGAAAGAAAAGCAGGTATCACCAGAAAAGGAAGTAAATGAAATGGAGGCAAGCAACCTGTCAGACAAAGAATTAAGAGAAATGGTTTTAAGATATCTGAAAAGAATGGAAAACAAATTTGACATGTGAGTAAGAACCAAGAGGAAATGAAGTAGAACCAGGAAAAAATAAAAAATAACATCACTGCTGTAAAGAACTCAATAGAAAGCATCAAGAGTAGACTAGAAGAAGCAGAGGACCACATCAACGAGCTGGAAGACAAGGTAGGAAAAAATACCCAAGTAGAGCAGCTTCTAGAAAAATAAAATTAAAAAGCAGGAGGAGAGCCTAAGGTAACTTTGGGACAACATGAAACAAAACAATATCTGCATAATGAGGATTCCAGAAGGAGAGGAAATTGAGCAAAGAATAGAAAACCTCTAAAGAAACAATGACAGAAAACTTCGCTGATATAGGAAAGAAAAAACCTACACAAATCCAAGAAGCTCACAGAGTCCCAAGCAAAATGGACCCCCAAAGTCTGACGCCAAGGCACATTATAATTAAATTGACAAACACCAACGACAAATTAGGATTCTTAAAAGCTTGCCAGAGAGAGACAGAAAGTTATCTACAAAGGAACCCCCATCAGACTAGCGACTGATTTCTCAACAGAAACTCATCAGGCGAGAAGGTAATGGGATGAAATATGCAAAGGAAGGGTCTGAATCTAAGAATACTGTACCCAGCAAGGCTATCAATCAAAATTGAAGGTGAAATCAGGAGCTTCACAGACAAAAAAGGACTAAGGGAATTTATTACCACCAAACCAGCAATGCAAGAAATGCTAAAGGGGCTGCTGAGGAAGGAAGGAAAGAAGGAAGGAAGGAAGGAAGGAAGGAAGGAAGGAAGGAAGGAAGGAAGGTAGGAAGGAAGGAAGGACTCAGAAATAAAGACTAAAAATGGCAACAGATTAGTACCTGTCAATAATAACTTTAAATGTAAATAGGTTAAATGTCCCCATTAAAAGACATAGAATAATGGATTGGGTAAGAAAACATGACCCGTATATCTGCTGTCTACAAGAAACCCACCTCAGAAAAAAAGATGCACATAGACTGAGGGTGAAGGGATGGAGAAAGGTTTTACAGGCAAATGGAAATGAAAAAGGAAAAGCTGAGGTAGCAATACTTTAACAAATTAGATTTCAAAGTGAAGGACATAACAAGAGATAAGGAAGGCCACTTTATAATATTAAAGGGAACAATCCAACAAGAAGAAATAATTCTGGTAAACATATATGCAACCAACACAGAAGCACCCAACTACATAAAAAAAACTCCTGGAGGATATCAAGGGAGAGATTGACAGCAATACAACCATAGCAGGAGACTTTAATACCCCAACTATCACCATTGGACAAATCCGCTAAACAAAATATCAGCAAAGAAACAGCAATTCTAAATGACTCACCAGACCAGATGGAATTAATTGACATCTTCAGAACATTTTATCCCAAAGCCACAGAATATACATTATTCTACAGTGCATGGGTCATTTTCAAAAATAGACCGTATATTGGGGCACAGTCAAAATCTATTCAATTTCAAGAAGATAGAAATCGTTTCAAGCATCTTCTCAGATCACAGTGGCATAAAACTGAAAATCAACTACAATAAAAACAACCCCAAAAAATCAAACACATGGAGACTAAACAGCATGCTATTAAACAATGATAGGTTACCAGAGAGATCAAGGAAGAATAAAAAACATCATGGCAAGAAATGACCATGAAAACACAACAATCCAAAATCTATCAGACACAGCGAAAGCAGTGTTGAGAGGGAAGTTCATAGCTCTACAAGCCTACTATAGAAAAACAAGAAACAATGGTAATAAATTACCTACACCTAGAACTCAAAGAGTTACAAAGAGAGCAACAAGAAAAGCCCAGTGTAAGCAGAAGGAAGGCAATAATAAAGATCAGAGGAAAGATAAATGACATTAAGACTAAAAAAAAAAAAACCCACAAAAACAAAAACGATCAACAAAACCAAGAGTTGGTTCTTTGAATGGATAAACAAGATTGATGAACCTCTAGCCAGTCTCACCAAGAAGAGAGAGGACCCAAATAAACAAAATCAGAAATGAAAGAGGTGAAATAACAAGAGATCCCACCAAAATACAAAGGATTGTTAAAAAATACTATGAACAACTTTATTCTAACAAACTGGACAACCTCTGGAGGAAATGGACATGTTCCTAGAAAAATGTAACCTTCCAAAACTCAATTAGGAAGAATCTGAACATCTCAATAGGCCAATAACTATGGAAGAAATTAAAGCAGTCATCAAAAAGCTTCCAGCAAACAAAAGCCCAGGGCCAGATGGCTTCACAGGGGAGTTTTACCAAACATTCAAGGAAGAACTAAAACCTATCAGACTATTCCAAAAAACTCAAAAAGAAGGAACACTTCCGAGCTCCTTCTATGAAGCCAGTATCACCCCAATACCAAAATCAGATAAAGAGAACACAATGATAGAGAATTACAGGCTAATATCCCTCATGAAATAGATGCCAAAATCCTCAACAAAATTCTAGCAAATTGGATCCAGCAGTAAATCAGAAAGATCATATTCCATGACCAAGTAGGATTTATCCCAGGAATGCAAGGATGGTACAATATCTACAAATCAATAAATGTGATACATCACATCAACAAATTGAGAGAGAAAAATCACATAGTCATATCAATTGATGCAGAAAAAGCATTTGACAAAATCCAACATCTTTTCTTGATAAGAACTCCCAACAAAGTAGGAATGGAAGGATCATACCTCAACATAAGAAAAGCTATATATGATAAACCCACAGCTAATATCATACTCAGTGGGCAAAAACTAAAACCGTTTCCCCTAAAAACAGGAACAAGACAGGGATGCCCACTCCTCATCACCCTAGTACAAGAAGTGCTAGCCATTGCAATTAGACAAGAAGAACAAATGAAAGGCATCCAAATTGGAAAAGAAGTAAAGCTGTCCTCATTGGCAGATGACATGATATTGTACATAAAAAATCCCGAAAGACTCATCAATAAACTAATAGATTTAATAAATGAATTTGGCCATGTAGCAGGATACAAAATTAATGCCAAAAAATCTATGGCATTTTTATACACCAATAGTGAACTTACAGAAAGACTAAAAAAGCAATCTCATTTATCGTCGCACCAAAAAAATTAAGATATCTAGGAATAAACTTAACTAAGGAGGTAAAAGACCTATACACAGAAAACTACAGGACGCTGTAAAAAGAGATAGAGGAAGACAAACAGATGGAAGAACATACCATGCTCATGGATTGGGAGAATCAACATCATTAAAATGTCCATACTACCCAAAGCAATCTATAGATTTAATGCATTCCCCATTAAAATACCAATGGCATATTTCACAGACCTAGAAAAAACTCTCCAAAAATTCTTCTGGAATAAAAAAGACCCTGAATAGCCACAGTAATCCTGAGAAAGAAGAACAAAGTAGGTGGGATCTCAAAACCAGATTTCTAGCTGTATTACAAAGCCACTGTTCTCAAAACAGCCTGATACTGACATAAGAACAGACATATAGACCAATGGAATAGAATAGAGAATCCAGATATTGACCCAAACCACTATGCTCAATTAATATTTGACAAAGGAGGCATGAACACACAGTGGCGTCAAGACAGTCTCTTCAATAAATGGTATTGGGAAAATTGGACAGATACATGCAAAAAAATGAAACCAGACCACCAACTTATACCATATACAAAAATAAACTCAAAATGAATATAGGACTTAAGTTGAAAACCATAAAAATACTAGTGGAATCTATGGGCAGCAAAATCTCAGATATATGCTGAAGGAATTTCTTCACTGATTCTGTTCCTAGGGAATGGAAGTTAAAGAGGAAATAAACAACTGGGACTACATAAAAAATAAAAAGCTTTTCCATAGCAAAAGAAACCATCAACAAAACAACAAGAAAGCCCACTGTATAGGAGGACATATTTGCAAATGTTATCACTGATAAAAGTTTAATCTCCAACATGTACAGGCAACTTATACAACTTAGTAAAAGGAAGATAAGTGATCCAATAAAAATGGGCAATGAACCTAAATTGAAACTTTTCGAAACAAGACAAAGGAAGGACAAGAGACGTATGAAAACATGCTCAAAGTCACTAATTATCCAAGAGATGCAAATCAAAACAACAATGCAGTGCCATCTCACACCTGTCAGAATGTCTGTCATCAACAAATCAACAACAAGTGCTGGCGAGGATGTGGAGAAAAAGGAACCCTCGTGCACTGCTGGTGGGAATGCAGACTGGTGCAGCCACTGTGGAGAACAGTATGGAGTTTCCTTAAAAGACTAAAAATGGAGCTCCCATTTGACCCAGTCATCCCATTCCTAGGAATATATCTCAAGAAACTAGAAACACCAATCAGAAAGGATATATGCACCCCTATGTTCATAGCAGCACAATTCACCATAGCTAAGATTTGGAAACAGCCTAAGTGCCCATCTGCAGATGAGTGGATTAGAAAATATGGTACATCTACACAATGGAATACTACACTGCTATTAAAAAGAAGGAATTCTTACCATTTACAACAGCATGAATGGACCTGGAGAGCATTATGTTAAGTGAAATAAGTCAGGCAATGAAAGAAAAATACCACATGATCTCACTCATTTATGGAAAATAAACATTATAAACTGATGAATAAAAAGATAGATACAGAGGCAGTAAAGCACCGAACAGACTCTCAAATTACAGTAGGAAGGCTGGGGAGTGTTGGAGAGGGAGGGAAATAGTTCAACCAAAGGATTTGTATGCATGCATATAAGCACACCAGTGGACACAAGACACTGGGTGGGTGAGGGCATGCAACAAGGGTTAGGGGAGTCTGGGGAAAGGTCAATGGGGGTAAAAAGGAGATATATGTACTATAATAAGTAATACTTTAAACAATAAAAAATAAAAAAAATAAAAATGAATAGTTTAGTACCTATGTCTTGGGGTGGTCCGTTGTTAAATGATTTACTATACATACATAGTGAGCATGAGGTGAATGTTTGCTCTTACCACTGCTAATGTACTCATTAACTCAGAAGTGGGTGTGTTGCACCTTAAATAAGTAGGTGTCTTTGAACATTTCCTCAGCTTCTACAACCTTTCCTTACTATTTATATGTTGTTAGATGTCTATAGTTCAAACAGTTCATTACAGTGCATATTAAGACATGAATCATCATCATTCTGGATAATATCATCATGTGGTGAGGAGAATTTTCTGATTTGGCAACACGTTTGAATATAAATTGTTATTTAAAAAAACGACCATTCTGAAATGTCCTTTTCCCTTCCAGATTATTCCGAGCTGGGAGAGCTCCCGCCGCGGTCTCCGTTAGAGCCGGTTTGTGAGGATGGGTCCTTTGGCCCCGTCCCCGAGGAGAAGAGAAGGACATCTCGTGAGCTTCGCGAACTGTGGCGCAAGGCGATTCTACAGCAGATCCTCCTCCTCAGGATGGAGAAGGAAAACCAGAAGCTCCAAGGTTGGTTTGCCCTTGTTTATACTCCGCAGGCCTGGTGATCACAACTTATCTCTGGTTGGAAGCGAAATCACATCAGACATAAGCGTGCTGCCCTTAAAACAGCGGTTCTCAACCTGTGGGTCGTGACCCCTTTGGGGGTCAAACGACCCTTTCACAGGGGTCGCCTAAGACCATCGGAAAATGCAGATATTTACATCACGATGCATAACAGTAGCAGAATTTCATGGTTGGAGGTCACCACCACATGAGGAACTGTATGCAAGGGTCCTGGCCTTAGGAAGGTTGAGAACCACTGCCTTAAAAGAAAGCAAGACACTCTCATGTGCCTGCAACTTTACATACAATTATACAACTAATTATATACATGTAAACATCTGTTTACTTTAAAATATCTGTTAATCAGTAAAATGAACACCACTTTTTGGAGAGCCAGTGATCTCATTACCTGTATTAGTGATTCCTATCTGGTCATTTTTAGCAAGTGTCTAGAACTTCTGAGAGATAGCCTGCAAATATAAGCTTTAACCTTCAAGAAGTGGATTTTGTTTTGTGCTCGCCTCTTTCTCTCGCCCTGCTTTGCCCTTAGCCATAGACTGTGCCTCGATGTTACATATGAATGAATCCTACATACCAGTGATCACTGACTTCATAGCCTCACTCTGTGCGCGTGGTTAGTGAGCACATGCCAACATGAGTAGAGCTCTACCTGTATGCTACCTGGGTGTTTATGCAGCCAGACGCCCTGCATCCAAGGACAGCTCCAGGGTTTTACTCTGAAGAAGAAAGGAAACTATAGCCCCGAGAAGGCAAGCCACCTGCCCAGGGTCATGTCAGGATCCAAATAAGCCAGGAACTTAGAAAGCTTAGATTTCGTTCATTTCCTGTTTCCATGCTGTCACCTACAGCAAGAAATATTATGTTCAAAGGAGCTAAGAGCTGAGTTTCTGTTCGCTGGATGGTATAATGGAAAGAACGTGGGACTTATAGAGAGCGGCCCGGCTATAAACGAATGAGGAATGTGATCAGGGAGTCTGGACTCACTCTCAGAGGGAGGCCATGCCGCCACTCCCAAGGAGATTTTGGAATTAGAGTCCAGCGGCCTCCCTTTAGCTGTGGTTTGCAGTTACCTGTGGCCTGACAATATTAAATGGAAAATTCCAGAAGTAAACAAAAATCCCTAAGTTTTCAAGTGTGTGCTGTTCTGAGTAGTGTGATGAAACCTGGAGCTTTGTCCCACTCCATCCTGCCCGGACATCAACCGTCCCTTTGTCCAACGTTTCCTTGCGATCTGTACTACTTGCCATTAGCCATTCAGTAGCGGTTTCTGTTCATCAGAGCCACAGTCTCGGTGTCGCAGTGCTTGTGGTCAGGTCACCCTTATTTTATCTAGTGATGGCCCTGAAGCACAACAGTGGTGCTACTGGCAATTCGGGTGTGATTCCTTTAAGGCAGAAGATGAGCATTTATAGGAAGAATATAGTGCATAATAGTGTCCAGTACCCTCTGTGGTTTCAGGCATCCCCTGGAGGTGTTGGCACCCATCCCCTGTGGATAAGGTGGGGAAGGTGGAGTGCTGTACATTTCATGGAACTTCCTCCCTGATTGCCATCTTCATCTTTTAATAACCATCTTGCTGTTTGTAAGAAGCTGAAAGTGATTAAGACACTAAATTTGATTCATACGGTTCATAGTCCAGATAAGTCTATATTCTTTGACCAAATACAAGAAATGAAATAGGAAGTAATAAGGCCTTTTGATATGAAAGTAGCCCCACCGTTGTAAGAGGCTGCTTATGGATGTAGAAGCAGTATCGAAGCTGAGTGAGAGGGGCCGTCCCGTGAGGGTGCTGTCAGTGCTAGGACTTCACCCAGCTCTGTTTTTCTCCCAGTTTCTCTGTGGGTCCCTGAGGTGATTCATTCGAAAAGCAGGGATCTAAAGGAGCTTTGATGGGGACGGCATCACGGAGTGTGTCATCAGTTGAGTGGCAGCTTTGGAGCACAGCAGCCACGTCCCTGTGCATGTTGGTTGAGATTTTTGTTGAAAGGCAAAGGCTGTCGTGTTTATCAGGTAGGTCATAAACCTTAGTGCCTCTCCCGGTTGATTGTGCACATGACAGCCACGGAAAATGGGCTCCCCAGTGAAACAGGGACGGTGCTGGCTGGCCTCCGGGAATGATGGGAAGAATCGTGACCTTCATCGAGGAGATCAGGGTACCCCAGAAGCCGAGTTCCTGTAAAGCTGTGTAAATGGCGACTCGTCCCACCGGAGTGAGCTGGGACATTTCCTGAGGTCACCTGGCCCCACCCAGCACCTTTCCACTGCTTCCTCATTTCACCTGCAGCGTCCAGTGCGGTGTGGCCTTTGTTTTTACTGCTGGGATTCATTTCTCTTTTTAGCTCTGTGAAGTTCAACACATGCTGACCTTTGCGGTAAGAGCGCAGTAAGCTTGCTAAATATAATTTAGAAAGCATTGTATCGGTGCGTACAGTACTTACATTGCTGAGAAATCATCATCAGTAAAAGCCTGATCGTGAATTGCTTAAACAATATATAGTAAGCTGTGTTGAGGTGGGACAGGGGGCAGGATTTTGTCATTAAACCCAGAAGCAAGACCTGATAAGAACTTATCAGGGAATGTGCTAGAAAGGCAGTTATTCTATTGTTCCCCCTCTTGCCCTCCCTCCTTCCCCCACTTTGCTTTTACAAAGGAAAGTGAAATTGCAGCTGGGAGTGGCTCTTAAAATTGATCACGAGTTCAGGCCAACTGGCAAGCTCGTTAGGAAAAAAACACTAAAGAAACATATATGAGGTCCTGCCTACTGCTAAGCCTAGTTCCTGGCTTCTGCATATCTGGGCCGAATATTCTTATGGTTCTAGAAGCATTGCATCTGAGAAAGAACCAAACCACGTCATTGAAATCTGCCTCGCTTGCTGGAGAGTGCGGACAGGGGGAGGCTGAACTGTAATTCCCCCAGTTAAACAGCTTCCTTTTTCACTGATGTTGGGACTAAAATGCACCCCCAGCAGTCCCCCTGCATGCCCTCTGCCAGGCCCTACTCCCTCCCTCACAAACGAAGACGCAGGCAGCCGATGGCCAGGCAGCAGGGTGCGGTTCAGTGCAGGCCTAGCTCTTGTCAGCACGTTACTCTGTGTCGGACTGACTCTCACAGGTCAGCATTTCTTGTTTGAGATTAAAATGATAACAGGTACTATTACATCTGCATAGTGACCCATCGATGTTGGAATTTTAATTTAGTGGTAACTGAAGATACTTTTAAAAGGTTTGTTTCCCCTGGTTAGACAAATGTTACATGTTGGTTCTAAAAATATTAAATAACGGGTGCCGTTTTTCCAAAATCTCTACAAGCTCGGGGGCCATTTCATTCCTGAGGCTGGCAGGCTAGCTCTAGCCTTCGCGTTCTCAGCTTTCGGGAAGCGGTGGCAGTGAGAAGTGTTCTGTCTGTGGAAGCGGCTGCTAATGGCGCTGAATTGGGGATGGGCAGTTACAGCCCATCCTACGCAGGGGACATAAGCCCCATATGACCGTTAGCCCCAAGTCCCAGTTAGCTCACACGTCCATGTTCAATGATGACAAGTGTTTTTGATGACTATCATGCAGCCCTGGTCTCCCCAGCCCCAGAAACTCACCGACACGGGACTACAGACCCTGATTCACTGTTTCAAACAGCTCTGTCTCGTTTCTAAAAGTTGGGTCTTGCGTTGGCACCTGGACATTTGTCACAGGCCTGCCTACACCGTCTGCCTTGGGTGATGGGCATTTTGGGTTTTAGGAAGCGGTGGTGTCAGGATGCTGCACAGCAGCACGCTGCCTGGGCAACAGCAGGATGCGTGGATGAAGCCTTTTCAACCGCATCTTCTGCCCAGACACCCCGTCCCGTGGACTTCAGAGCCTCTTCAGTGCAGCCAGACGCTCGCAGGCAGGCCCAGGTCACGGCCAGGGAAATGAGTGTGTGTGGCTCCTGTGCTGCTTGCGTTAAGCAAGGCGAGGCCTGACCCGATCTGTCACGGGGGTTAGTTCAATGCTGAGGATGCCTTCTGTGCTTCCTCACAGACAGGAAAAAACCTGGGGCAGACATTTAAAAAACAAAACAAAACTGAACTCCACAGATCTAGGGAATTGTTTAGCAGGATCTTGCAAATTCTTCTAAGAAGGAAAAGAATAGATCACTTGCTACCCACCAGCCACTCAGTAACCTTGTCAAGCCCTTAATCGCTCTGAGCTCCAGTGACTGAGTCTGTGAATGAGGGCTGGGTCAGGGGTCTCTGCAGACCTTTGCAGTGCACTCTTTTGATGTATTTGTACTGGGCGGTGGTAATTGGGCAGGTTAGGTTCCGAATCCGTGTGTCAGAGGAATAAGGTCCACCACCAGGGACCCCTTAGTCAGATTTACTCAGGAGAAGAAAATATTTTATTTTACATCATCAGCACTTAGTTTGTAAAGCATCGTTCTGTGCCTTCCACTGTCTGTAGTTTTGATAATATAATTTGTGGCACACGTGCGAGTGAGCAGGCATTGTATGCATGCTTGGTTTATTTCATCTCATTTCATCCTCACAAGAGCTACTCAGTGAAGTAGCTGTAATTCTCATTTTGTTTATTCACTTGTTATATTTTTATTGATTTCAGAGAGGAAGGGAGAGGGAGAGGGAATCATTGATCCGCTGCCTCCTGCACACCCCACACTGGGAATCGAGCCTGCAACCCGGGCATGTGCCCTGACCAGGAATCAGGACTAGGAATCAAACTGTGACCTCCCGGTTCATAGGTCGATCCTCAACCACTGAGCCAAGCAGGCCGAGCTATAATTCTCATTTCAAATGTAAGAGCAACTGGTGTTCAGAACCAGAGCAAAGGGCTTCGAATCCTGCCACCAGCACTTCTCACAGAGCACAGGAAGGACCCTGCTCAGCCTCGGCCGCCTCTGAATGAAACAGGGTTGCGGGGGGGGGGGGGGGGAGGATACGTGTATATCTGCAGGGAGGTGGAGAACACACTCCTGAGGCATGTGCACTGACTTATCAGTGTCTGTAGGGTGAAGAGCAACTTTATGCCAATACACTTGACTACTTAGATCAGTGGTTCTCAACCTTCCTAATGCTGCGACCTTTTAATACAGTTCCTCATGTTGTGGTGACCCCCAACCATAAAATTATTTCCATGGCTACTTCGTAACTGTAATTTTGCTACTGTTATGAACTGTAATGTAAATATCTGATATGCAGGATGTATTTCCATTGTTACAAATTGAACATAATTAAAGCATAGTGCTTAATCACAGAAACAATATGTAATTATATATTGTGAAATATTTATTTCTAATTACAAATAAATGAAATTTTGTCTTGAATCGTGGTGTAGCATGAGGAACAGTCTTCATATGACAACAGTAAACTACATTGCTACACTTTGCTACACCGAGGAGTGGTCTGTTGGTTCCTAAGACCATGGGAAATAATGTGTTTTCCAATGGTCTTAGGCGACCCCTGTGAAAGGGTCGTTCGACCTCCAAAGGGGTCTCGACCCACAGGTTGAGAACCGCTGACTTAGATGAAACAGACAAACCTTTCAAAAGAGGTACTTGACTCAAAACTGGTAAGCGCTGATCACAAGAGCAAAAAAGATCGGAGTGGCCCCAGATCTATTTAAAGAGATCACACTTGTATTGAAAATCTTTCACTGAAGCATATTCCAGGCTCAGAGAGCTGTTCTAGATTCTAGAAAGCATTTAGGGTTCCTAATTGACCCGTGCCTAACCCCAGGAAAGACGTGTAATCACTGGCAGCAAGCTTCCCAGCACTGAGAGGCCAGGTCCCAGGCTCTGCCTCCTCCTCCCGGACTTTGGGGAAGGTGCTCAGCCTCCGGTGCCTCGGAGGGACGTTCCGATGAGAGGTTACTAAACATAAAGCACGTGAGACAGGTAGTGTCTGCCATCCTGAAGAAACCGAGTTCGCCAGCGCTGCCAAAGTCTGTGTGTTGGCTTCTACTCAGCCCTGTATCCTACCCGCTCTCCTGATAAACGCGCAGCCCGGATCTCCAATGTGAGTGGAGTGGACTCGGCATCTAAATAGGATTTAGTGCTTCTAGGTAGAATCAGGCCGTCAGTTTCCATCTTTCTTAGAACTGTCTGTTCACAATCTTCCTGTATTCCCCCTGCCCCAGGTTGGTGTTTTAGGTCTCATCCTTCCTCATGAAGCTTTAAACGGAATAGGGTTGGTGGGAAATACTAGCTACTCTCACCTGTGAGGAGACGCATAGAAGAGTGCATCTATTCTCTTCTGTTTCAGGAAGCAGAAACAGGACCCTCGATAGAAATCTTCTAGAGCAGTGGTTCTCAACCTGTGGGTCGAGACCCCTTTGGGGGGGAGGGTGAATGACCCTTTCACAGGGGTCGCCTAAGACCATCCGAAAACACCTATTTCCCATGGTCTTAGGAACCAACACACTGCTCCTCGGTGTAGCAAAGTGTAGCAATGTAGTTTACTGTTGTCATATGAAGACTGTTGCCCATGCTACACCACAATTCAAGACAAAAAATTTCATTTATTTGTAATCAGAAATAAATATTTCACAATATGTAATTACATATTGTTTTTGTGATTAATCACTACGCTTTAATTATGTTCAATTTGTAACAATGAAAATACATCCTGCCTATCAGATATTTACATGACAGTTCATAACAGTAGCAAAATTACAGCTATGAAGTAGCCACGGAAATAATTTATGGTTGGGGGTCACCACCACATGAAGAGCTGTCTTAAAGGGTCGCGGCATTAGGAAGGTTGAGAACCACTGGTCTAGAGGGTTTGGCTTGACCTGAGAAGGAAGCGTCCCTGAAGAGCCTCTCTGGGCTCGGATAACATGTTCTGTCAGGCAGCCACATCGGGCAGGAGAAGACGCGTAGCCACGGTGTTCGCTAACGTGCTCTTCCACGATCTCTTGCAGCTTCCAAAAACGACCTGCTGAACAAGCGCCTGAAGCTGGACTACGAGGAGATCACGCCGTGCCTGAAAGAGGTGACGGCCGTGTGGGAGAAGATGCTCAGCACGCCGGGGAGGTCCAAGGTCAAGTTTGACATGGAAAAGATGCACTCGGCGGTGGGGCAAGGTGAGCCTGGCTGGGAAACGGCCCCGCCAACCTCACCCCTCCCTGAAGGCTGGGGAGGAGTATGAGATTAAAAAAAAGAAATGTGTGCGTCCCATTCCCCCCCCCCCCCCCCCCCCGCTTCTTACCATTCTTTAATTAGTCTGTTTCCGGATATCTTAGTGGATGTGACTTTCATCAGCCGCTTGTGATTTCTCTTAAGTAAACCAATTAAAATGCCCAGGAAACAGTGAGCAGACAGAGGAAAACCCAAGGACTTAGCTGCCTACAAACTGGGGAATGCTATGAAGATGTACCTGAGTTCAGTAGTAAGCTGAGAACTGAGAACTGACTGTGTGGCTTCCCTCTGAGTACTTTCGGGAGACAACATAGAGCATGTTGGACACAGACTTCAGACAGGTCGTCCCGGGTTCGGATCCCAGCCCTCCCACTTTGCGGTGTGACCTTAGGCCAATGACTGACCCTCTCTGAGCCCCACTTCCACTTGTGTGACAGCAGAGGACGCTGCGAGGAGTAAGCGAGATGATGCCAGGGGCACACAGCAGCGTCGGCCCCGCCCAGAGGCCCTGGGCAGCGGACAGTTCTGCTATTTTTTATTTATTTATCTTTCAGTGTGGTCTGCTGACCATGTCCCAGTCCCAACTGTTACTGGTCCAAGATGAATACAGAACTTAAGACTAAGTCTTTAGAAACTTTTCCAGCAATTTGACAGATCCTAATGAAAAATAGTGGACATTTATTCCCACCCCACCACCCCTACTCATTTTATTTTTCTACTAAATTCCTATTGTGCTGAGTTTTATAAAAGTATCAGTTGGCTGGGGACTGGAGAATCTTGAAAGAAAAGCTGGTCCTCCATCACAGACAGTTGGGGAAGCACCATGTTAGAGCTTAACTTCAATGATTACCAATGACGATCAGTGTTCAAGTGAAACAGCCATTTCTTTTCAAATGCATATGAGTGTCTGC
>PVJN01026970.1:0-28530 GCA_004026805.1 Lasiurus borealis | reverse complement strand
ACAAAAGAAGGTAACTATGTGAGGTAATCCATTTGTCAATTAATTTAAATTGTGTTAATCATTTCACAATATATAAGTACATCAAATCACCACACTGTATATTTCAAATATATACAATGTTATTTGTCAATTATACATCAATAAATCTGTGAAAAATAACCAAATGACAATTTCAAAATAATAGCAACAACAAAAATAGGCTACAAGAGGAGATAAGGAGATCTGGTCAAGATGGCAGAGTAGACACTATACTCACCCCCCCCCCCCCAAGATCACATCAAAATTACAACTAAATTTTGAAACAATCAACCTGGATAACCGTTTTAAGAGTAGTATAACAGAAGTCTTACAACTAAATATTTTAAAAAGCTATGTAGAAACTGGTAGGAGGAACTAAGATGCAAATCAGGCTGGCTCCACACCCACACATGAAAGTTGAGAATCTGGAAGGATGTCTCAGCTGCAGGAGTACCCCCTAAAAAGTCTTCCTAGCCCAGAACTCCAGTACTATGAAGAAGAACCCCCACAACATCTGGCTGTAAAAATCAATGGTTATTTCATCTGTCTGGTGAGACAGAAGGCTGCTGGGAAAACATGCATACCATTAAAAAGATCATGCATAAAATCTTCCTTGTAGGCATTCACACTGGGCTCCCTCAGGGGGGCACCAGAGACATACAGAGAGAAACTGAGTTGTGTGGGCTCAGGGTGAGGGCTTAAGAAATGGCCACCATTGTCCCTGTTTTGAGCTCTCCTCCCACACGATCAATCTGATTCTGCATTGGCTTAGTAAATCCATTCACTCCACCCCGAGGAGTCCCTGAGACTCCACCCTACCCCAAAGGTCCATGGGCCTGAGACTGTGGAAACAGCCTTGGTGTATCCTGAGACATTTTCTGAGAGGCTTCAGACTCAGAACTGGTACCAAATATGAATCTGCATAAACCCTGTGAGCACCACTCACCCCATCATGGTGACTCCCTGAGAACCTGCCTCACCCAACCTGAGTACTGCCCAAGGCTCTTTCAGTAGCTGAAGCTTAGGTAGCTGCAGGCTACAGCAGATCTCAGAATACCTTGGACCTTTTGCTAACCTGCCCCAGGCCCAGTACTGGTGGCCTCTCCTACATGCATCTAGGCTCAGCAAAGTCAGGTACCAACTGTCAGTCAATTTATAACTCCTATCAGGTAGCCCTAGGCCAGTCAGAGGTAACATCAGATATTGGCCTGTGCCAGATCCTGTCCCAAGATGTCCCATGATCAACACACCTGGTATCCAGTTTCCAAACAGAACAGGTCACCAACTGATTAGCTCTGCAAGTGGAATACCCAAAGGGTAGTCTCAACAGGCATCAAACCTTACTAAGGTGAATCCTGCTTTGTGGGGTAAGCCCTTGCACAGCTGCTGATGCACTGTAGTCATGGATAATCCTCACAGCCAGTTAGTCTGAAGATCAATCCAACCACTAATGTGCCAACAGCAATCAAGACTAAACTACTACAGGAGGGAACACACAACCCACAAAAGGAAGACTTCTTGAGCACTCAAGTCAGGTGATAAGTGAGACTGAGCTGCACAGGACACCTACTACATAAGGCCACCTGTCAAGACTGGGAGACATAGAAGATCTACTTAAAGCAGAAACAAACACAGAGAGGCAGCCAAAATGTGAAGAAAAAGAAGCATGCCACAAATGAAAGAACAGCAGAAATCTCCAGAAACAGAAATAAAATGAAGGCAAGTAATGTACTACATAGAGTTCAAAATGCTGGTGATAAGGATGCTCAAAGAAGTTAATGATGACTTCAACAAAGAGATAGTAAGCATTAAAAAAGACATAAAAATACAAGGGACCAGTCTAAAATAATGACTCTATTAAATAACTGAAATGAAGAATACACCATAAGGAATCAACAGAAGTTTAGATGAAACAGAGGATTGAATTGCCAGTTTGGAAAACAAGGTAGCAGAAAACACCAAAATCAGAACAGTAAAATAATTTTTTTTTTTAAATTGAGGATAGTTTAAGTGACTTCTGGGACAACATCAAACATAACAACATTTGCATTATAAGAATACCAGAAGGAGAAGCGAGAGAGCAAGGGATTAAAAACCTATTTGGTGAAATAATAAGTTTATAACAGAAAAAGACACACAATTCCAGGAAACAGAGCATTCAAAACAAGATGAACCCAAAGAGGCCCACACCATGACTGACACATCATAATTGAAATAGCAATGTTTAAAGACAAAGAGAATGTTAAAACAGCAAGAAAAATACAGTTACGTAAAAGTGAGCTCCCACCTAGGCTGTTTCCAAATTGTAGCTATTGTAAATTGTGCTGCTATGAACATAGGGGTGCATAAATCCTAAGCCAGTCAATGAGGGAGAAGCATCACATGATCTCACTCATTGGTGGATAATAAAGAACATTATAAACTGATGAACCAAAGGATAGATACAGAGGCAGTAAAGCTTCAAACAGACTGTGAAATTACAGCAGGAAGATTAAAGTTAGGTGAGGTAGATAAGAGATCAATCAAAGGACTTGTATGCATGCATATAAGCATAACCAATGAACATAGACACTGGGGGGGGGGCTGGGGTATGCCTGGGAGGGAGGGGGGGCAATGGGGAGATATGTATAAAAAATAAATAAATAAATAAATAAATATTGTTACACCAAAAATAAATAAATAAATAAATAAAGTTTCTCAGACATTAAAAAAAAAAAAAGTGAGCTCCCATAAGACTGTCAGTTAATTTCTCAACAAAAACATTTCAAGCCAGAAGAAATTGGCACAACATATTCAAAGTGAAGAAAAGTAAAGATGTACAACCAAGGCTACTCTACACAGGGAGACTATCATTTAAAATTGAAGGAGAGATAAAGAAGATCCCAGACAAGAAAAAGCTAAAGAAGTTCATCACTATCAAGCCAGTATTACAAGAAATGTAAAAGGGACTTATTTAAGAAGAAGAAAAGAAATAACATAAAGTTAATAATAAAATGGTAATAAATATGTACCTATAAATACTCACTTTAAATATAAAATTATGCAAAGCTCCAATCAGAAGACATGAAGCTGGACAGATTAAAAAAAATAGACCCATAGATATGTTATCTACAAGAGACCCACTTCAGACTGAAAGACACCCATAGATTGAAAGTAAAGGAATAGAAAAAGATATTTCATGCAAATGGAAATGAAATAAAGCTGTGGTAGCAATACTAATATCACACAAAATAGACTTTAAGACAAAGGCCATGATAAGAGACAAAGAAAAAAATTATATAGTGATATAGGGATCACTCCAAGAAGAGGATATAACCCTTGTAAACATCTATGCTCCCAACACTTGTGTTGAGAGCAGATATATAAAGCAAATATTGATGGACATAAATGAGGAGATCAACAGTTATACAGCTGTAATAGGGGATTTTAATACCCTTTGACATCAATAGCTAGATCTTCCAGATATAAAATCAATAAGGAAACACTGTCCTTAAAGGACACATTAGACCAGAAAAATTCAATTTATATTTCTAGAGCATTTCATCCCAAATCAGCAGAATATACATTCTTTCAAGTGTACATGGAACATTTTCTAAGATAGACGTACATGTCATGTCACAATATAAGTCTTAATAAATTAGAGAATTAAAATCATACTATACATTTTACTTGACCACAATGATATGAAATTAGAAATCAATTACAAGAAAAAAAAGACAACTAAAAACCACACAAACACATGGAGGCCAAATAATATGCTACTAAGAAATAAATGTGTTAACAATGAGCTCAAGAAAGAAATAAAACAGCCAAAACTGGTTTGGCTCAGTGGATAGAGCATTGGCCTGGGGACTAAAAGGTCCTAGGATCGATTCCAGTTAAAGGCATGTACCTTGGTTGCGTGCAGGAGGCAGCTGATCGATGTTTCTCTCTCATTGATGTTTCTAACTCTCTATCCCTCTCCCTTACTCTCTGTAAAAAATCAACAAAATATATTTTAAATAAATAAATAAATAAATAAATAAAATGATACCTTGACACAAATGAAAATGAAAACAAAATGACACAAAATCTATGGGATAAAAAGAAAGTAGTCCTGAGAGGTGAATTCAGAGCAGTACAGGCCTACCTCAAGAAACAAGTAACAATCTAATGTTACATTTAAAGGAACTAGAAAAGGAATAACACATAAAGCCCAAAGTGAGTAGAAGAAAGCACATAATAAAGATCAGAGCAGAAAAACTAAGTAGAGTTTTAAAAATATAATACAAAAGATAAATAAAACCAAAAGTTGGTTATTTGAAAGGATAAATAAAATTGGTAAAATTTTAAACAGACTCATCAAAAAAGAGAGGACCTAAATAAATAAAACCAGAAATAAAAGAAGGAAAGTGACAACTGACACCAAATATATATTTTATATAAAATTTATAGCAAATAAATACAAAAAATTGTAAGGAAATATTGTGAATAAGTATATGCCAACAAATTGGACAACCTGGATAAAATGGATACATTCCTGCAAACATATCATCTTCCAAGACTGAATGAAGAAAAACAGGAAATCTGCATAGACCAAATACTACCAACAAAAATGAATCAGTAATCAAAATAGTTCCAACAAACAAAAATACTATACTGGATGGCTTCGCAGTTGAATTTTACCAAACATTCAAAATAAAAATAGCATTTATTGTTCTCAAACTAATCCAAAAATTCAAAAGGAGAGAAGTTTCCCAAGTTTGTATTATGAAGTCACTATTACCCTGATTCTAGAACCAGACAAAGACATTATAAAACAAGGACATTATAGGCCATAATGAACACAAATACAAAAATCTTCAACAAAATATTAAGGAATAAATTCAGCAATACATTAAAAATATTGTACAGCATGATCAAGTGAGATTTATTCCGGGATGAAAGATTGGTTCAATATCTGTAAATCAATTAATGTTATACATCACATAAACAAAATGAAAGATAAAAATTATATGATCATATTAATAGTTGCAGAAAAAACATTTGACAAAATCCAACACATATTTATGATAAAAATACTCTGAGCAAAGTGGGGATAAAGTAAACATATATTAACATAATAAAAGGCCACATATGACAAACCCACAGGTAACATCATACCCTATGGGGAAAGTAAAAGCATTTTTCCTGAAACCAGAAACAAGACATGTTTTATTCAACACAGTAGTGAAAGTCCTAGCCATGGCAATACAAGAGAAAAACAGAAAAAGCATCCCTATTGAAAAGAAAGAACTAAAGATGTCATTATTAGTAGATAAGATGAAACTATATAGAGAAAACCCTAAAGGTTCCACCAAAAGAGTACCAGAACTGACAAACAAATTCAGGAAAGTAGTAGGACACAAAATCAATATTCAGAAATTAGTTGCATTTTTACACACCAATAATGAACTATCAAAAGGAGAAAATAAGAAAACAATCCCATTTACAACTACATCAAGATAATACAATACCTAGGAATAAATTATCCAAGGAGGTACAAAACAAAACCAAAAACCTGTATTTGGAAAATTGAAAATGTAAAAGGTATAAATAAATGGAAGCATATACTACTGTGCTCATGGATATGTAGAATTAACATGTTTAAAATGTTCACATTACCAAATAAATATATAAATTCAGTACAATTCCTATAAAAAGACCAATGACCTTTTTCTGAGAACTAGAGCAAATAATCCTAAAATTTGTATAGAACCCCACAAGACCCCAAATAGCCACAGCAATCTTGAGAAAAAAAGAACACAGTTGGAGGTATAATGCAACCCAATATCAAACTATACTACAAGTCTATAGTAATAAACAGAACAAGGTACTGGCATGAAAACAGACAAATAGATCAATGGATCAGAATAGAGAGCCCCAAAATAAACCTATGCATATATGATCAACTAGTAGGAGGAAACAATATATAAGAGAGTCTATTCAATAAATGGTGTTGAGAAAATTGGATAGACACATACAAAATGTGAAAACAAAATGTCTTCTTATACCATATACTAGAGGCCTGGTGCATGAAATTCGTGCATGGGAGGGGGTGTCCCTCAGCCCAGCCCGCATGCTCTCCAATCTGGGACCCCTTAAGGGCAGTTGTGGGCAATCAGGCCATCAGGGGAAGGCAGTTAGGGGTGACCAGGCCAGCAGGGAAAGGCATTTAAGGGGCCTGTGGAGAGGGCAGTTGCGGGCATTTGCGCCAGGAGGGAAGCATTTAGGTATTAATCAGGCCGGCAGGGAAGTGATTAGGGGTGATCAGGCAGTCTGGTAGGCAAGCAGTTGGGAGCCAGCAGTCTGGATTGTGAGAGGGATGTCTGACAGCAGTCGGACATCTTCCAAGGGATCCCAGATTGGAGAGGGTGCAGACTTGGCCTCTAGTATATGTATTTAAAACCATAATTATGCAAATAGACAAAACGGTGGTACACCCAATCAACCTGTTGCTATGATGTACACTGACCACTGGGGGGCACGTGTGGAACATGGTGAGCATGGGCAGTAGGCGGCAGACCATGGAACATGGTGGGCGTCAGCTGTGGTGGGATGATGAAGCAGGTGAGCAGGGGTGCCAGACCCAGGCAGGGCGCCGGTCATTGTAATTGGGGGCGAGCCTCTGGTGGTTACTGAAAATTCTTTGTTCCCGCACACCATGGTCCTGCCCAGTGCTCTCACCTGCTGCTGCTGGCACTGGAGCCTGAGCCACCACTTGCACCCACTGCTGGCTCTGTCAGCAGGTGTGAGTGGCAGCTGCCAGCCCTGATCAACCTCAGGGCTTCTCTACCTCCCTCTGCTCCTGAGGTGCAATCAGAGCAGCAAGTGCCACTGACACCTGCTGACTGCGCAGGCCCAGCTTGCAACCACTGCTGGTGCCAGCCCCAATTGCTCCACGCCATCAGCGGGTGTGAGTGGGGCCAGCGTGATCAGTGCATGGGAGAAGCAGTAGGAATGAGGCTGCTGGCAGACAGGAGACCGGGGGCAGAAGGAGGAGCAAGGCAGGGGCGTGGAGGATGGGCTGAGACCCTCTCCTGTGCCCCCCACAGCCTCATGTCCCACAGTTCCTTTCAAGGTACACTGGGACCCTAGCATTAATAAATCAACAAACAACATGTGTTGTTGAAGATGAAGAGAAAAGGGAACCCTGTGCACTGTTGGTGGGATTGCAAATTGGAGCAGCCACTCTGAGGAGAGCACAGAGGTTCATAAAAAACTGAAAAACAAAAGTAACTTATGCCCCCACTTCTGGGTATATATTTAAAGAAGTCTAAAACACTAATTTGAAAAGATATATACATCCCCCATAGTTATTTACAATAGCGAAGATACGTAAGTAATTGTAGTGCCTACAAATAGATGAGGGGATAAAGAAGTGGTACATATATACAATGGGATATTACATTACGATACAAAAAGAATGAAATCTTACCATTTGTTACAACATGGAATGAAGTCTTACCATTTACCACAATTTCTAGAGGGTATTATGCTAAGTGAAATAAGTCATACAGAGAAAGATAAATATATTATTTTACTTATATGTGGAATCTAAATAACAAAATGAATGAATAAACAAAACAGAAACAAACTCATAGATACAGAAAACAAAATGATGGGAGGGGGTTTGAGGAAATGGGTGAAAATGGTCAAGGAACTCAGAAGAACAAATTGGTCGTTACAAAATAGTTATGGAGATGTAAAGAACAATATAAGGATTACAGTTAATAATGTTGTCCTAACTATGTACAGTGTCATGTGGTTACTAGAATTATTGGGAGATGACTTTGTAAATTATATAATTTTCTGACCACTATGTTGTTTACCTGAACTAATATTAAATAATACTGAATGTCAACTGTAATAGAAAATAAAAAATAAAGTTAAATGAAAAGAGGTGATAGAGACTCCACCTATTTGTAAAATGTGTCAAATATTTTGAGACAATGTTTTAAAGCTACCACACATATTAAAATGTAGATAATAATATTAAAAATGTCAAAGTATCCTTGACCCAGAAATTATGCATTAGTATTCTTGCTAGGGTTGTTTCAGAAACAAATTTTAAACAAAGAAGATGTCATTTTTAAAGAAAGGACTCTAAACTACTGAGTTGCCTTTTCCAGTATCTGCTTCTTATCCAGAAATTATCTTTTATAATAATAATAATAATAATAAGCATTTTTGAGCTCTTGCTAGATATCAAGCAGTGTTACTTTTATGAAGTTATCTCAACAATTATGTGGGTATTACAACAATCTCCTATTGACAGATGGAGGGGAAAAAAAAAACGAGAGTTATAGAGGCAAGCTGCTCAGGGACACAGAGGTTAAGGTTATATTCAATTACACAAGTATGCCATTCAGATATGACCTCCTGCCTTAGTAATAGAATTTATAATCTAGTGGGAGTTAGGTCATAACAATAAAGATTGCAGAAAGTACTATGAAATAAATAAATAGACTAATGTGTGAAGAAAGTCAAGACAACAGATAATAAAGTCAATATTTAAACCCACGCAGCCTAATAATAGATTCTGCATGCTTAATCCTTGTGCTATACAGATTAATATTCTTTAGATTAGGATATGATATCTAATAAAATTAGATCTGTGACATCTTTTCCTCTAGCCATTGTCCAGATGTCTTACCCTTTGTCTTAAATTACTTTTGCCAGCATTCATTGTTTCATGCTTATTAATTTTTATTCTTGTCTCAGATTTTTTCTAGTAGAACTCTTTTGGCAACAAGCAATATTATCACACAGAGGTTCTATAAAGCAGCCATATTTAGACTATCTTTAATAAAATAAATTGGCCTCCCCCACACAATTAACAAGGTTGGGCATATACCATATTTAATCTCAAAAGTCCCCAAGCTTTGATTCATCCACCTGTATTATAAAAGTGTAAGGCTTCTTTTATCATTTAGTATCATAATCGTGGTATGGTTTTCTTGGAAACTCTAAAAGCTGGGGGGGAAGATTAACTGATGTTGGCCCTTTGGGAATATAAGTGGATCTTCCAAGGCTATTTGACCAAATTATGTTGCCTGAGGACTTATTAAAAAATGAGGGTTAATATTTTCACCCATGTTGAACTCATGCATGTGACACACATATTTGTGAGGTTCTCTCTTAAATGACAGTGTGGGGTTGCTCTTTTATTACAATAAAGATTATGCCCTTCTCTTGCAATTTAATTTTATGCCATTGATATGATGAGTCTTAAGGAAAAAGTAAGAATTTTTTTATGTTTTTAGAAGTAATGACATAAAAAATGAGTTGGGTGACGCTATGTAGCAAGTAAATAAATTGGAACAAAAATCCAGCCATGGGTCTTTCTTTCTTAGTCTCAATTTGCACCTGCTGTGTGCCTAGATTCCTGGAACTTAATGGAAGAAAAATGCAAAGGTTTTGAATTCTCTTCTCACATTGACCAGGCCTACTTTTTGTTTTTTTAAGTTTTAAAAAATTAATATATAATTCACATAACATAAAATTACCCTTTTAAATATACAATTCAGTGGTTTTGAGTATATTGAGAATTGTACAACTATCACTATTATCTAATTTCAGAAAAATTTCATCACCTCCCAAAGAAATCCCCATACCTACTAGCAGTCACATTCCATTCCCACTCCACCCCCATGGCAACCACTTTCTGTTTCTAAGGCTTTTCCTCTTCTGGACATTTCATATAATGAGACCAGGCCTATTTTGTCTCTTCCTCCTCCTCCCTCTCTGACTTCTTGCAATCAGACTTTCAGAATGAGTGAGCTAAATCTGTCAAAAACAGATTTTTTTTTTCATTTTCTCTGGCCAGCTATTCCATTTGCCTTTTCTTATTCTCTCCTCTGCTTGTTTAAACCTATTCTTTTAAAAATCACAAGTATTTATTTAATGACAGGTATAACTAATAATATTATAATTGAGTAATTAATATGAGTCAAGATGATCTGTCTTAATAGCTTTATTTGCATTAGCTCTTTTGATACATTAACTAAATGAAGTAGGTATTATTATTTATTCCCATTTTACAGATGAGTAAACTGAGGTATAGAAAGAATAAGGAACTTAAACACAGCTACTTTGTGTCACAACTGGGATATGTATGGTGTTCTGTGCTAAGGGGGAGAAAGTGGAGGTGGGTGGCAAGGTGATCAAAAAGAACGCAGGCAAGGTGATAAAAATAAGGCATGGTTCCTGACTTCAAGAAGTTGGGAGAGGAAAGACCTCACAAAGTGGCAATTTGAAATATCAGTGTAAACAGTGGGTTTTGTTGTTGTTGTTGTTGTTTTAAGTGACAGTGTACCTCAGAATCACTTGGAGAGTTGTTAAAACATTAATCTCCTAGTCATCCTTTCTAAGTTTATGGTTCAGTAGATCCTGGATAGGGCTGGAGAAACTGCATTTCTTACAAGTTTCTAGCTGAAGCTACTGGTCATCCAGGGACCTCACTGTGAGAACAACTGGCTTAAAGCATAGCTGTCATAAAAGCATCTGGAAATGGAACAGAAAGAAGTAAAATTATGCACATTTAGAAAAGTTACGGGCTTTGGCATGTTGTCTGTGTTGGAAGATGAGTTCATTTCCTAAAGGAGTTAATGAAAGGAAGGCTATCATTGAATCAATAAGATTAGGTCTCTGCCCTGATTACAATTCTCTTGTACATCTCAGACTCCTGCTCCTTACATATCAACTTTTAAGCTGCCTACAGTGCATCTGAAATGCTTGGCCATATGGCTCCCATAGGCTTATCCAGCCTCATCGTCCTGACCTCTTAGCACCCTTCTTTACATTCTAGGAATTTCAAGTTGCTCTCAATTCCCAACCTTCCATGATGGTCCATGACCTGCTAGTATTTATTTTGTCTAAAATGTCTCCACTCATGTTCCCCACTCAAGGCCTTCTGGCTCCACCATGCTCATCCATTTAGTCACCAAGTGACCTTGGGTCAATTGGTTAACTTCTCTGTGCCTCAGTGTTCTCATATGTAAATGGGGATAATAATAGGGCTGTTGTAAGGATTAAATAAGGTGATACCTATAAAACACTCAGCAGAGTCTAGCATATAGTGCATAATAAAAATATTAAGTATTTTTACTATTTTTATTCTTATTCATTTTGTTACACACAACGTAGGCATTATCTCTGCCAAAAAGTCTTCCTTGTCACTCTCAACCCATGCCTACATTATTAGTGATTTCCTCCCTCTCTGGTACTTACTCTGTATGAAAACATGCTTCTAATTTTCAAATCCCTGCTCCATCACTTGTTAGCTGTGTGATCCTGAGCAAGTCATTTAACCTCTATGAACCTCTAGGTTTCCTCATCTGTAAAATGAAGATAATAAAAGCACAATCTCATAGAATTATTGCTGATATGAAAGAAAGCAATGCTTGTAGTAACTGTTAGCATAGTGCTCAGTACTTAGTGGAATTTTAATAAATGTTTGCCAATGTAATTTTGAAGTTACCAAGGATTGAGAGAAATGAAGAGATCATTCCTTCTTGAGGTAAAATTATGATGCTCTAATATCAGGAATAGTTTGGAGGAACAAATGGCTCTACATATTGGTTCTTGATCATGACTTTACTATTGTATTCCTCAACCTGACCTCTGCCTACCCCTATACCTCATATCACGTTCTCTCATTGTGCTCAAAATCTCCTATCTAGTTCCCCAGCACACACCATGGTGTTGTGAGATTTCTGTTCTATTTCATCTTTCTGAAATCCGCTCTCCCATATTCTTCCTGGCTAATACCTGCCCATTCTTCAAACTTCAGCTTTTGGGGTCATCTGTTTTTGAAGGACTTTCTTGAGCCTCCAGATTGAGGCAATTGTCTCATCCTGTGCTTACCTCATCACAGTGTTTAGGATACTGTCATGTTTTTTTTTTTGTTTTGTTTAGGCATCAGTCTCCCCTATTAGACTGTGCCTGTCTTAAGAGCCAACCCTATCTGGTTTCATCTCTGTACTCCCAATAACTAGTAGGGTGTTTGTAACATAGTATGTGCTGAATGAGTATTTGAACTAAACAGAGGAAATCCAGCTGTACTAGAACAAGCTTAAAGTTATTGTTAAAACTAGAGGCCTGGTGCATGAAATTCGTCATAGGGGGTATCCCTTAGCCCAGCCTGCACCCTCTCACAATCTGGGACTACTGGCTCTTAACCACTCACTTGCCTACCTGCCTGATCTCCCCCTAACTGCTCCCCTGCCTGCCTGATTGATGCCTAACTCCTCCCCTGCTTGACCAATCGCCCCCAGCTGCCCTCCCTGTAGACCTGGTTGCTCCCAACTGCCCTCACCTGCTGGCCTGATCTCACACCCAATTGCCCTCCCCTGCCAGCCTTGTCACCCCTAACTGCCCTTTCCTGCTGGCCTGGTCACACCCAACTGCCCTCCTCTGTCAGCCTGATGGACCACAACTGCCATGCCCTACTGACCTATTCACCCACAATTTCCCTCCCCTGCGGGCCATCTTGTGGCGGCCAAATTTTGGTGGTTGTCTTACCACAACATTGTGGTGGCCATCTTACGACGATGTCATGTGAAGCCACCTAGGATTTTATTATATAAGATGTCAACAAGTTGTCAGAGATAAGTTACCTTTCCTGTAATTATAGCAAGGAGGACATCTGAACATTCTTCTGGTATCAGGCAAGATAATGAATTTGACCCATGGCTCATGAAAAAAGGGGCATTAAACAAAGCTGGCCCTTTATACTACTCAAAACTTGGAGAAAGCTGCTATCTCATGATGGAATTCACACATGCTCGAGCATGAGCTCTGTAATTCTGTCTGGAGGCACAAAAAACATTGAGGCTGCATCTACATGGAGCAAGCTGAATGGCCAGTTTCTCTGAATGCAGGTATGTGATGCATATTTTCACACAATATGTCTTGTTACTTAAGGATAATAAAGATTTGGCTATTATGTTTAGTAGTCACCAAGTCCTACTAATGTGACTAGTTGCTGATGGGGTGGGGAATTTCCATGATCATGCAAATGCAACATGTTTGGTCCCATTGCTACATTCAGTGTCCTATAATGTACCTTATATTTTCAGTCAAAAGTTTGTCTGCCACAGATTTAGGCATTATACAATCTGATTGCATATAAGAAGCAATTAAATAATAACACACCATTAAAGTTGATTCAAACCATTTGACTGGCTGCATGTGTGTTAAACAAATACCCAAATGTATGCTTGACTGTCTCCAAACTTCCTGAGAAAATCTATACATTTTATAGGAACTCTCAAAGATGATCTTTGACCTGTTTTTCCTCATTCCTCACAATCCTTATTTTTCCTCCAAAATTTCTCTTGTAATCTTCCCCACTGCCAGGGTTTTCAATCAGCTCCTCATGGTCCTTCACCTGTCTTTGGATCCTATCTGTAGAGCTTGGCTACACCTGAGGGGGAAACCAGTTCTCCTGGTACTCGAATTGTGTGAGGTCTTTGTGTCTGGGCAGCAATAAGGAGGACACATATCCAGAATGGGTGGGAGAAAATGAAATGAAAAAGGGGGCTGTGGACTAGAACATAAAAGGCAAGTCAAAAGTATTGACAGAGGCATTGCATATCATAGTTGGCTATGGCATTAGTAATTACTTCAGTGAACTGTGAAACCAGTCTTCCTGCATCTAAACTCTGACTGGCACTTACCAGTTGTTTGCCCTCAAGCAAAGTACTTATCTGTGTTTCCTCTTTTCTAAAATGGAAATTAAAATAGTACTTATGTAAAGGTTAAATGATGTGTTATGTGTAAAGTTCTTAGAATATGTTATATGTAAAGAGGTTAGAATGTTGTCTGGCACATCCTATATAATAAAAGGCTAATATGCAAATTGACTGAACTGCAGAATGACCAGTCATTATGACATGCACTGACCACAAGGGGGCAGATACTCAATGCAGGACCTACCCCTTGCTGGTCAGTGCACTCCCAGAGGGGAAGCTCTGCTCATCAGGAGGCTGAGCTCATGGCTGGGGAGCACAGTGACAGTGATGGAAGCTTCTTCCACCTCCATGGCAGCCTTAGGAATGGCCTAAGTTGGCAGTAGGACATCCCCCAAGGGGTCCTGGACTGCAAGATGGCACAGACTGGGCTGAGGGGACCCCCCTCATAAGTGCATGAATTTCATGCACCATATCTCTAGTAGCAATCATAAAAAATATTTCTTAAAGAACTTTTATTTTGTATTGAATTTATTGGGGTGACATGGGTTTTAGATAATAAAATTTTTAAGATAAGTTTAAGCAGAGTTATAAGGATGTAGATTGCACTTAGGCAAATGGTAGACAAACTGCGGCTCGGAGCCACATGTGGCTTGCGAGCTGCTGTTTCCACTCTGTTGACTAATGAGTTTGCTTACTACTGGGATAGGGGATTAATCACAAGGGACAACAACAGCCTGTGATTATTGAAATTGAGAGTCTAGGTCAGTGGTCAACAAATTCATTAGTCAACAGAGTGGCAAGGCTCATGAGCTGCAGTCTGCTGACCACTGATCTAGGCTATAAACAAGGCATAGCATAGCATTCCATTCCTAATGAATGACAGTGGCCTACATGTCGCAGGAACAGCCAGCTGTCTTACAGGCACCAGGCTGATATGGGCCATACACCACTCCTGCTACCCACCCCAATCAAACCCTCAAAAGGGCAGCCTTATCCAGGTCTGTATGAAAGAAGGCTACAGCCTCACCAGTGCACAATTCATCTAACTTAATTACTTCCTGGCGCTTGATAGCAGTGGGACAGAATGATGTAAATAGTGACCCATTGCATGAAATTTGTGCACATTAAAAGGGGATTAATTAGAGGAAATAATTTAATATTGCTATTTGCCCTTCCTCTATAATAGAAGTGTCACAGATTAAAGAAAATTAGTAAAATGTATATGAAAGCCTTCCTTCTGTCAGAGTCTGGGGCTCACCATGGGACCCAGAGTCAAATCCCTACTAACCCACATGCACCTCAAAATCTTGTGAGACCCAGACCTGGTTCCCCCCACAGACATTGGGCTATATCCAGACCTGGCCAGTCCCACCATTGTCAAGCCCTGCCAGGCATGGAAATAGCCTTGGGTCTCCAAGCCCAGAACAGGGTAGGGTGTGTGCCTTGAGGCCCTCTGTCAGGCCCTGCCAGGTGGGGAGCACAGCCTGAGTCCCCCGGACCCAGCACTGGGGGTCCACCTTGAGATCCCCTGTCAAGCCCCACTGGGTGGGAGGCATGGCCTGAGGTCCTCCATCAAGCCCTGCTGGGTGGGGGGCATGGCCTCAGGTCCCCTGGCCCAGTGCTGGGGCAGGAGGAACAGCCTCAGGTCCTCTAGTCCAGCACCAGGATGGGAAGCAAGCATACTTTGAGGTCCCCTGTCAAGCCCTGCCAGGTGGGGGGCACAGCCTGAGATCCCCTGTCAAGCCCTGGCAGATGGGGGACATGGCCTTGATAACAAACTCACAAACACCATGGGGGTGGGGGCGGGTGTAGCTTCAGATCCCCGCTGATTGCTCAAGACTCCTTATGGGAACTTGGCTTCAGTGGTGGGTGCAGCCACCTTTGTGATGGACTGATGGTCAGTTAGCATATTCTCTCTTTATTATACAGGATATATATCCTATCTAATAAAATGGTAATATGCAAATTGACCAAACCTCCGATATACCCACAAACCATGCCCACCAGCCAATCAGAGCAAGTATGCAAATTAACCCAACCAGATGGCTACAAAGTTTCAATTGTAGAAGATAAATAAATCCCAGATACCAGGGCCTCCACTTGGGTCACTGGGGGGTGTGTTCAGCCTGCAAACCACCACAGGCCCCTCACCCAGGCCACCCCACACCCCAAGGGAACACCCACCCTGATCCAGGACACCCTTCAGGGCAAACCAGCTGGCTCCCACATGTGTACCAGGCCTCTATCCTATCTAATAAAAGAGTAATATGCATATTGATCATCACTCCAACACACAAGATGACTGCCCCCATGTGGACACAAGATGGTCACCACAAGATGGCCAGCAAGGGAGGGCAGATAGCAGGGACCAGGCTTGCAAGGGAGGGCAGTTCTGGGCCATCAGGTCAGCAAGGGAGGGCAGTTGGGAGAGACCAGGCCTGCAAAAGAGAGCAGTTGGGGGTGATCAAGTCTGCAGAGGAAGGCAGTTAGAGGTGACCAGAATGGTAGAGGAGAGAAGTTGGGGGTGACTGGGCCTACAGGGAAGGGCAGTTGTGGGGGGGACCCAGGCCTGCAGGGGAGGGCAGTTAAGGGTGACCAGGCCTGCAGAGGAGGGCAGTTAGGGGCAAACAGGCTGGCAGGGGATCAGTTAGGCATCAATCAAGCTGGCAGGGAGTGTTTAGGGGGTAACCAGGCTGTCAGGCAGAAGCGGTTAGGGGCAATCAGGAAGGCAGGCAGGTGATTAGTTGGGAGCCAGCAGTCCTGGATTGTGAGAGGGATGTCCAAGTAGGATTGGGCCTAAACGGGCAGTCGGACATCCCTCAAGGTGTCCTAGATTTGAGAGAGAATATGCTGGCCTGAATGACAC
Organism: Lasiurus borealis; assembly: GCA_004026805.1. Lineage (NCBI taxonomy): Eukaryota > Metazoa > Chordata > Mammalia > Chiroptera > Vespertilionidae > Lasiurus > Lasiurus borealis. The sequence goes on along the minus strand of PVJN01026970.1, from coordinate 11,931 downwards.
TCTCCTTTGTGCATGAATTTTGTGCACCAGACCTCTAGAGTGCGTGCGTGTGTGTGTGTGTGTGTGTGTGTGTGTGTGTGTGTGTGTGTGTGTGTGTAATATGAATGAATGAATGAATGAATAAACAAACAAACACATAAATGGTAGAGTTTCTTGACCACGATTAGGAGAGCATACCTTAGGTGATGTGGAAGTCTAACTTTGTAATATTCATGGGTTCCCAAGAGGTTCTTTGGCAATTACTGGAATTGAGCAAGACTTCATATGGTAAAGAACTGATGCTGCAGAGTCCTGGAGGAGCTAGAGTTCTTGATTTTACTTTTTAAAAAGAATACTGGGTCCCTGTTGGGGAGGTAGAAGGTCTGATGAAGACTGGCAGAAATTCATATAGGAAAGGTTGTAGAGGCAACTTCTAGAAACATACTGAGGTGTATGGATGCTCCCCAACTTATGATGGGGTAGCATTCCAATAAGCCTATCATAAGTTGAAAGTTTCCTAAGCAAAAAGCATTTAATACACTTAACCTACCAAACAAACATCATAGCTTGCCCTTGCCTATTTTAAACATGCTCAAAACACATTAGTCTCCAGTTGGGCAAAATCATCTGACAATGGATATCAAGTGACTTACCCTGGTGATCACAAGGCTGAGTTGAAGCTACGGGTTTGCCTTTCCTGTCCAGCATCACAACAGAGTATCATATTGCATGTCACTAGCCTGGGAAAAGATTCAAATTAAAAATTCAAAGTATGGTTACCACTGAAATGTATCACTTTCACACTATTATAAATTTAAAAAGTGTAAGTTGAGTACTGTGTGTATAGGCTAGATACCCAGAAGTTTGGTTTTGTAGACAGGGACAGGCGGCAGGGTAAAGGTGAGAGATAAGATTCCAGGGTGACTGTATCTGCCCAGAACATTTGCATAATGCCTTGTGTGGACCCTTCTGTGCACCTCAGTGATTATTTTCCAAATCACAGTTTGGTTTAGGATACACCCTTCTTTGGCCTGGCTTGAGTCATGTGAATTGGTTGGGTAGCATCCATAGACTTTTCCAAAGCTCTTTAGGTAATTACCAGACATCCTGGGTTTTGCCAGTGGCCAATACCCTGTGACTGGGGGGTCGAGGTGGGGAAGAAAGCTAGGGCTCAGTGAAGGTCCAGAGCAGGATTTGGCTTTGTTATGCTTTTACCAGTAGGCAGTTCTGGTCTTTTGGTTAGGTAGACTCAATGCACACCATGGGCACAGAAGAAGTTCAATTTTAAAGACCTTCTCCAGAATTTCAAAATCAGGAAATCTAGCAATGACACTAGAATTTCAGCAAAATAATTTACAGTTTAGTTTTGCTTCCACTTTAAATTGCACATGAGAGGGACACTACAGTGCTTCCAGTCATCTGAGGATGCCAATTGGGGCTTATTAATAATTCCTACAATTTAGGAATAGAGCCTGTATCATAGATCTTTGGACAGTCTCCTCCTGGCTACAAGCTCATACAATGGCGCCATCTGGTGGCATATGCCGTGCTGTGGGAATGAGTTTGAACTTGCTTCAGAGCTATTCTAGCCTCAGGGTGGAATGAGGCTGGGCTCCTGTAGCAGTGGAGAGGAGATGAAGCCTGCCTTGTGATGGTCAGCTCCATACCTAGGTTTCTGTTCTGTTCTGTCCTGTTTGCAGTTTTAGCAGCCAGACTTGTTCCCTTCATAGTATTCCAGGCCATTCAGCCTTCCCAGCATGACTCTCAACACATATGCTAGTGTACCCACCCAGGACCCAGACCAGAGCTAGACAGAATTCCTAAGAGGTGAGATTATTGACTGGTGTGCCACAGGGCTCTTTAGTAGGCCTATTAAACCAACAGAATCCCTTCTTAAAAACCATGTTTGTAAATTCTTAAAACAAAATACTCAGGAGTAAAAAAAGAAATTTATTATATTGAAATAGTTTATAAACATTAAAAATAAATTTGTGATATATGTGCTTCTTTAAGACATATTAAATAACAAGGTCCAGTGACAGATCTTATTATGACTGTATTTTGAAGCCATGATGAGTATAGTGTTATTTGAAGATAGCTGCAGCTGTTGTAATGTGATAGGTGACCATCTGTGACTTCTCACATGTATTGCTAATACCACCATGGGCTGTTACTTATGTTTATAATGAAAGGAAATCATACATTGAATTGAAGAAAACTGAAGTTAGATGTTAGTAAAGACAAAGTGTGTTTTCTGCATCCACGTTCTTAGATCCTCTCCGTGGATAAACCTCATCTGTGGAGGCCAGTTTTAGAAGACCTTTGTTAGAGCAGTTGTGATCCTGGGTGCTGCAGATTGCAGACCTGGATAACACCTCGCAAGCAGGTGCTAGATAAGGGGAATCAGAATATCCACAGAACATCCTATAAGGGAACTGAACTGCTTCTAGGGCAGCATTTCCTATTCATTTCTTGCTGTCCTGCTTTTAGGATCCTGCATAAAGTAGGAATGCTGGGGTAAGGCCTCAGAGATTGCTACAGCTTTAGATTCTCAAGTTGTTGTTTGTTTTTCCTTTCTTCCTTTTTTAAAGGTAACTTCCTACTTTCTCCAGCGGGTGGTGTATGGTCAGGGCTGGAGATCCCTTAGCAGTTGTACCCCAAGACATCACCACTTACAATCTGTGGCTAACTCCAGAATGAACACCTGGCAGGAGAAATTAGCCTTTTCTTTAACCAAACAGCAGGTGACAGCAATGCAAAGCAACACTAAGTTGGAGGCAAACTTCTGAACTCCTTACTGCATGGGCTTGGAGGCTGAGTGTGGCCCACACAGAAAGAGCCAGAAGCAGCCAGAGTTGAGGTTTGGTCATGCAGGGCTAGAGGAAGGGTGGACATTTCTACTGAGATTAGCTGGCCCACAAAACCTGGAGGTCCAGCCATTGGAGAAAAATAAAGAGGGAATACCAGAAAGACTCAGTCCCAAAGCCAAGTTTAAGATCCAGAGATTGCATAGAAGACAACGAATTGAAAAGCCAGAGGGCAACAGCCTGGCAGAGATAGAGCAGAACAGTCTGCAGGTAATTATCCTGATGGGAACTGAGTCATTCGGCTAGACACTGTGGATCAGCAGACATGTCAGCTAACCTCAAAAATTTTGCATGAGAAGAATCTGGGGTACATGAAAGGGTTGAGAGTGTGTCAAACTTTCTGAGACAGGAGGTGTTCTTGAGAGGGGACACCAGGAACGGTTATGTATTAATTCAGCAGTTTTGAGGTCTGAGGCCTTTAGATTCTTATGTGTTCTTTCTGCCTAAGAACTCTACACAACATTTGTATATAGGCACTGAAGCCACAATGCCCAGCTTTATAACACAGTTTTGCTTGTTACCAGCTGTGTGGTGTTGGGCAACTTGCTCAATTTCTCTGTGCTTCTGCTTCCTTATCTAAAATTGACAGACTTGTAAGAATTAAATTAGGCAATGCAGGTAAAGGGATTAGTGATTAAGCATGTGATATAGATTCAGTATATATTAGTTGTTATATTTTTCCAATAAGCAGTACAGCTCAGTACTTAAATATGAAGGCTGTGGAGTCAGAGCAGTTAGGTCTTAGCTCTGCCATGCATTTTTTGTGTGACTTTGGGAAAAGTACTTCTCTATGAGACTCAAGTTTTCTCATCTGCAAAATGGGAATAATAATAGTACTTAACATCACAGGATTGTTGAGGATTAGGTGATGTAATAGGTGGAAAGTGACTGGAACATATGTAGGACTCATTCAATCTTAACTCTATTGACCTGTGTGGGCAAACAGATTTGAAGAGTGCCATATGCAAAGTCAGTAATACTTGATAAAGAAAAATATTGGAAGGTTATATAAGTTATTATTGATGTGATTTCCTTTAAAGGGAATGACTGGGGATAAAGGATGGGAGGTAAGGAAGAAGACCCTACAATTATTTTTGTGCTATTTTAAAACTTCTTGTATTTTATAAATCATGTGTAATTTATAAAATTAAAGAAATACTAATGGGTTATCAATAATTATAAGCCATCTGTGGTGACTTTTTGTCTTTTTGTATGGAAAGGGAAAAGACCTTGAATTTGGGGCTTCAGACAGAGTATTTGGTTCTAAACACTCTGAGGTGCAGAATCTTTTGATGAACAGTGTAGTAGTGAGCAGGGCTGAAGACATCTAGGTTCAGAGCTCAGACTGAAGGGGAAGAGGTGGGTCTTCTTTGTGTGGATGACCACTGTTTTATGTAAATTACAGTAGGTGAGCATTGTTTTATTGTCTGGAAATGGTGTTAATCTGTCAGAATGTCCAAGGTAGTAAATCTCAAATTATGCTCTTTGGACCAGATGTAGGAGAATCTCCTGGAGAGGCTGGTTGAACCCCATCTAGAACCCTCTGATGAGAATTTCTCTGGGTTTGGCTCAAGGACCTGTATTTATAACCAGCTTTACAAATTATTCTGAGGCACACTAAATTATGAGACTCATTGATTTAAAAGTTAAGAGTAGAGGCTCTTGCTTCAGACAAACCTGAACTTAACACCCGGTTCAGCTACTCTTTAGCTGTGTTAAAGCCCAACTCCCAAATATATCACTGCTGTCTTGCTTCTTGGACCCCAGGATCCCTTGTTACATAACCCAACTGCACACACTCAATTGCAAAGTTGCCTTTTTTTTGCCCCTGGGCAGAGGAAAGTCCTCTTCCATGTATGTAATTCCCCCTTCTCCCCCTTACTGCACATGTGCAATTATTAGGTGGGCAGCCATTTTGTCTTCTTTCATTCTCAGACTTCCATCATGCAATAGCTGCCAATCCTACTCTCCAAATATGATTGCTATGTGTTTGGAATTTAGTACTCTGACCAGGCAGGAGTCTATTATTGTTTATATCACGATTGTCACTATTGCTTTTTCCAGCTCATGCCCTTGTAGCAATCTCTACTCAAATGCACACATACACTTGCCTCTGTAGGTACAAAAGCTTTTCTATATCTCAGGGTGCAAGGGAAGATATAAAGGAGGATTCTATTAGTGCTTACTTAATGATACTTATGATTATTACATGAGATCCTATCTAATAAAGAGGGAATATGCAAATTAACTATCATTTTGCAACAAAGATGGCGGTGCCCATAGTGATTGTGTGGGATGCTGCCATTGTCACCTGGGCAACGAGGTTGATGGTTTGCCTGCTGTATCTGCCTCCCAGGGGCATGCCTACGCCAGTGGCTCCTACATGCAGTTTCAACCACTGAGGAGAGGTCAGAACCCAGGGCCACCATCTCTGCTGAGAACCAGGAGGCTGCTGCCCCAAGGCCCAGGTGAGAACACAGCTTTTCAGACTCACCAGGACACAGGAGCAGAGCCTGGCCTTCTCAATCTCTCTGGAAGCAGCCTCCCAGGGCAGTTAAGCTGGATGGAGATCATGCCTCAGGCTCCCTGCCTTCTGGCATGTGGGGAAGAGGCAGTTCCTCTCCTCCTTCTCTCCCCAACCCCCTCCCTTTCTAACCCGGGGCCTCACTGGGAACTTAACTTTCTCTGTTAAACAAGGGAATTCTAGACAATGATTGTCTGACCTCTGCGAATCCAGCGGTAGAATACGTCCTGGGCTGGGGTGCCCCCACCAGCCCGGGACCGGGCAGTTAATGTACACAAGCACACACTTTTCTTCCCCTGAAAGATGGACAGCTGCTCAGAGAACTCTGTGGAATAGCAGGGATCCACTGAGCAGTTCCCGGGCATCCTGCAACCAGTCCGCCTGCAAAGAGGTTACATGAGAAGGGTGTCTCTCTGCTGCAGGCGCTGCCGGCCTACCCCTCTGACACCCCCAACAGTGAGATTTCCAAGGGAAAATGCATCACAGGACGAGACCTGCATTTCCTCACCACCAAGCTCTCTGAGAAACTAAGGAAGATGCTTCCAAAGCTGTGACTGTGAGCACTTCACACAAACCCACACAACCACCTCCATAGCCAGCACCCAGGGGTCTACCATGTTCCCTTCACCCCAAACCATGACAGCACACCTCTATCACTGTGAGCTTAGGGGACCATGATGGAAGAAGGCACCATGACTGCCCCAGGGACGCAGTAGTGGGGCGACTCAAGGTGAAGAGAACTGGCCACATTCCCAATGCCCAGATCTGGTTACTGTGAGGGATCAAGGCTCCGACTCCCCAGGCTGTGTCTTCCCTATAAGCTATGACCTAGTGGGCACCGCACTGCTGAACAGCATTGAGAAGATGCATGAAACCCCTAGCTCAGAAACAAGCCATCTGAAACTAGCTAGTCTCAGGCAGCTGGTCATGAACTGGCCACTGCAAGGATGGCCCTGCTGGCCTTCCTGCACACAGTTGCCTGCCAAGGTCCTGACACTATGGTTTGGTTCACTCCTCTTCTTCCCCAGCACCCTCTAGAGACCCCAATTTGTGTGTGAATCATTCTGAAGAAAGAATGATTCAAAAATTCCCAAATTTAGCAAAATATATATATAAAAAAGTAAACCCTCAAATCAAAGAAGCTCAGTGAATAGCAAACTCAGGACATAAAGAAAGCTACATCAAGACACATAAAAATCATATTGCTCAACACCAATGATGAAAAGAAAAGTCTTTTAAGTAGTCAGAAGAAAAGAGACACACTATACACAGGAATAAACATAAGGATTATAACAGATTTCTCATCAGAAACAGTGTAAGGGAGACGATAGTAGAGCATCATCATTAAAGTACTAACAACAAGGGTGGGGGAGAAATCCTCTCAATTTCTAATTCTAGACTGAGTGAAAATATTTTAAAAAATAGTCAAAATGTTTTTTTTTAATATATGAGACTGATATTTTTTTCTCACAAGCAGATTTGTAGTGTAAGAAATGTTAAAAAAAAAAAAAGTCCTACAAGCAGAAATAAAATGTTTCCAGACACAAATAATGACCTATGCTAAGAAATGGAAAGCACCAAAGACAATAAATAAATAGGAAAAAATATAATAGAACTTCCTTATTATTTAAATATATTTAAAAATAATTAAGTATTTAAACAAATAATAGTGTAATATTAGTTTTATAACATAATTAGTTTTATAAAATAATTAACTACTTAAACAAATAATAGTGTAATATTAGTTTTATAAAATACATGACAACAATAGCACAAAGATTTCCCAGGAAAAATGAAATTTTGTTACAGTGAAGTTTCTATACAAGATGTGAAGTGATATAATATCCACTTGAAGACAGACCTTTACAAGTTAAAATCCTATATAATAAAGAGCTAATATGCAAATAGTCATCACACCTTCATGCCATCATGCCATAATGAACTCAGATATTCAACACTGGGGAGAGAGGAATGGGACCAAGCAGGCTGGAGCCTGGGAGCGGGACAAGCCACCCACTTCAGGGTCCCATGTGTCGGCAGCTGGACCTGCACCTCTGGCCCAGGAAAGGGACAAGCCACACATCTTGTGGTTGTGGGTGCCTGTGGCTATAGCCTGGGTAAAACCGCCACCCAGAGTCCCCTGTGGCTGCAGCCAGACTGGGTGAAGCTGTCGTGGTCCTGGGTGTTTGTGGCTGGGCAGAGGGAGGGAAGACCAGGTCCTGGGTGCAGGGTGAGGCAGAGGCATTTAGGGGCAATCAGGCCAGCAAGGGAGCAGTTAGGGGTGATCAGCCAGTAGGAGAGCAGTTAGAGATGATCAGGCAGGCATGCAGGCAGAGGCAGGTAGGGGCAATTAGGCAGGCAGGCCAGTGAGCAGTTAGGAGCCAGTGGTCCCATATTGAGAAAGGGATGTTTGACTGCCGTTTTAGGCTGGATCACACTCCTGGGGTTTAGGCCTGATCCCACAGGCAGTGGGACATCCCCAAAGGGGTCTCTAATTGGATAGGGTGCAGGTTGGGCTGAGGGAACCTCCCTCCATGCACAAATTTCATGCACCAGGCCACTAGTAGTATATATGAAATTGTATTATGTATGAAATATCTGGGACTCAGTCTGTACATTCCTAATACCATAAGGGAAACATTAGGTGCATAATCTCTGAGGTTCTCCTAACTCCGCCATCTTAGAATTCTTAATGAGAAGTTGTTCAATGGGAAAATTGGGTTGGTTCTAGGGAAGCCACTGAGGTCACTGTCAGGCAACAGATGATCCAGAACAAGGTATTGAAGAATGTGTAGAAGTTTGCCTGGATATGCTACTACTAGAGTGGTTCCTTTTTGTTTGTTTGTTTGTTTGTTTAATCTGCTCATTTTTTTTTTTACTTTTTTTATTGTGTTACATGTATACATATTTCCCCATTGCCCCATCCGCTCCCAGGTATACCCCAACCTCTCAGTATCTTCTGTTCATTGGTTATGCTTATATGCATGCATAAAAGTCCTTCCGTTGATCTCTTATCTACCCCACCTCTCCTTCATCTCCCTGCTCTAACTTGACAGTCTGTTTGATGCTTTCCTGCTTCTGTGTCTATCCTTTTGTTCATCATTTTATAATGTTATTATCCACAAATGAGTTAGATCATGTGATGTTTCTCTTTCATTGACTGTCTTATTTCACTTAGCATAAGGCTCTCCAGTTCCATCCAGGTGGCTGCAAATGGTAAGAATTCTTTCTTTTTAATGGCAGCATAGAATTCCATTGCGTACATGTACCACAGTTTTCTGATCCACTCATTTGCTGATGGTCACCTAGGCTGTTTCCGAATTGTAGCTATTGTACATTGTGCTGCTATGAACATAGGGGTGCATAAATCCTTCCTGATTGGTGTTTACAATTTCTTAGGATAAATTCCTAAGAGTGGGATTGCTGGGTCAAATGGGAGTTCCATTTTTATATTTTGAGGAAACTCCATACTGTTCTTCACAGTAGCTACATCACTCTGCATTCCCACCAACAGTGCACAAGGGTTCCTTTTTCTTTGCATCCTCGACAACGCTTGTCTTGTGTTGATTTGTTGATGATTACCATTCTGACAGGTGTAAGATGGTATCACATTGTGGTTTTGATATGCATCTCTCAGATAATTAGTGACTTTGAACATGTTTTCATTTGTCTCTTGGCCTTCCTTCTGTCTTCTTTCGAAAAGATTCTATTTAGGTCCATTGTCCATTATTTTATTGGATCATTTATCTTCCTTTTATTAAGTTGTATAAGTTGGCTGTAGATGTCGGAGATTAAACCTTTATCAGTGATACCATTTGCAAATATGTTCTCTTATATATTGGTCTTTCTTGTTTGTTCACAGTTTCTTTTGCTATGCAAAACCTTTTTATTTATATGTAGTCCCATTTGCTTATTTTTTCATTAGCTTCCATTGCCCTTTGAGCAGTATCAGTGAAGAAGTTCTTTCAGCATATGTCTGAGATTGTGTTGCCTGTGGATTCTTCTATTATTTTTATGGATTCCCATCTAATGTTAAAGTCCTATATCCATTTGGAGTTTATTTTTGTATTTGGTGTAAGTTGGTGGTCCAGTTTCATTTTTTTTTTTTTGCATATATCTGTCCAATTTTCCCAACACCACTTATTGACCAGGCGGTCTTGACTCCATTGTATGTTCATACCTGCTTTGTCAAATATTAATTGAGCACACTGATTGGGGTGGATATCTAGATTCTCTATTCTATTCCATTGGTCTACATGTCATTCTTGAGATAGGACCAGGCTGTATTGAGAACAGTTGCTATGTAATATAGCTTGAAATCTGGTATTGAGATCCCACCTACTTTATTCTTCTTTTTCAGGATTACTGTGGCTACTCACAGTCTTTTTTATTTTTTCCAGATAAATCTTTGATGAATTCTTTCTAGGTCTGTGAAATATGTTGTTAGTATTTTAATGGGTAGTGCCTTGAATCGATAGATTGCTTTGGGTAGTATGAACATTTTTATGATGTTGATTCTCCCAATCCATGAGCATGCTATGCTCTTCCATCTGTTTACATCTTCCTCTATCTTTTTTTTTCATTGTCCTGTAGTTTTCTACATATAGGTTTTTAACTCCTTAGTTAGGTTTATTCCTTGGTATCTTAATTTTTATTTATTTATTTATTTATTTATTTATTTATTTATTTATTTATTTTGGTGTGAGTGTAAACGGGATTGCTTTTTCAGTCTCTTTTTCTGTAATTTCACTATTAGCGTATAGAAATGCCACAGATTTCTTGGCATTAATTTTGTATCCTGCTACATTGCCAAATTCATTTATTAAGTCAATTAATTTTGGGATGGAGTCCTTCGGGTTTTTTATGTACAGTATCATGTCATCTGAAAATAAGGAGAGCTTTACTTCTTCTTTTCCAATTTTGATGCTTTTATTTCTTCTTGTCTAATTGTTGAACAGGAGAGGTGAGAGTGGGCATCCCTGTCTTGTTCCTGTTCTTAGGGGAAATGGTTTTAGTTTTTGCCCATTGAGTATGATGTTAGCTGTGGGTTTATCATATGTGGCTTTTATGATGTTGAGGTATGATCTTTCTATTGAAACTTTGCTGAGAGTTTTTATCAAGAAAGGGTGTTGGATTTTGTCAAATGCTTTTTCTGCATCAATTGATATGACTATGTGATTTTTATCTCTCAATTTGTTTATGTGATGTATCACATTTATTGTTTTGTGGATATTGTACCATTTTTACATTCCTGGGATGAATCCTACTTGATCATGGTATATGATCTTTCTGATATACTGCTGGATCCTATATGCTAGAATTTTGTTGAGGATTTTGGCATCTATGATCATGAGAGATAATGGCCTATAATTCTATTTCATTTTGTTGTCTTTATGCTGGGTTCATAGAAGGTGTTTGAAAGTGGTCCTTCTTCTTGAATGTTTTTGAATAGTTTGAGGAGGATATGTTTTAATTCTTCCTTGAATGTTTGGTAAAACTCTCCTGTGTAGCCATTTGGTCCTGGGCTTTTATTTGCTGGAAGCTTTTTGATTACTGTTTCAATTTCCTCCATAGTTATTGTACTATTGAGATGTTTGGCTTCCTCCTCATTGAGTTTTCGGAGGTTATATTTTTCTAGGAAAATGTCCATTTCTTGCAGGTTGTCCAGTTTGTTGGAATAGAGTTGTTCATAGTATTTTTTAACAATTCTTTGTATTTCCACAGGGTCTGTTGTTATTTCTCCTCTTTCATTTCTGATTTTGTTGATTTGGGTCTTCTGTCTTTGCTTCTTGGTGAGCCTGGCTAGAGGTCCATCAATCTTGTTTATCATTTCAAAGAACCAGCTCTTGGTTTTGTTGATCTTTTGAATTGTTTCTTTGGTCTCCAAGTTGTTTATCTCTGATCTGATCTTCACTATTTCCTACCTTCTGAGTACACTGGGCTTTTTTTGTTGCTCTCTTTCTAGCTCTTTGAGTTGTAGGTTTAGGTGGTTTATTACCATTGTTTCCTGTTTTTTGCAGTAGGCTTGTAGGGCTATGAACTTCCCTCTCAAGACTGCTTTCACTGTGTCCCATAAATTTTATATTGTTGTGTTGTCATTGTCATTTGTTGCCATGATGTTTTTTATTTCTTCCTTGAACTCTCTGGTTACCCAGTCGTTGTTTAATAGCATGCTGTTTAGTCTCCATGTGTTTGATTTCTTTCTATTGTTTTTATTATAGTTGATTTCCAGTTTTATGCCACTGTGGTCTGAGAAAATGCTTGATATGATTTCTGTCTTCTTGAATTTGAAGAGACTTTTCTTATGACCCAATATGTGATCTATCTTTGAAAATGACCCATGTGCACTGGAGAAGAATGTATATTCTGTGGCTTTGGAGTGAAATGTTCTGAAGATGTCAGTTAATTCCATCTGGTCTAGTGAGTCATTTAGGATTGATGTTTCTTTGCTGATTTTTTGTTTAGAGGATTTGTCCAATGGTGACAGTGGGGTATTAAAGTCTCCTACTATGATTGTATTGCTGTCAATCTCTCCCTTAATATCCTCCAAGAGTTTTTTTT
>PVJN01026969.1:0-28529 GCA_004026805.1 Lasiurus borealis | reverse complement strand
CAATGCCAACTATTTGGATATAGAGAAGCTGGATCAGTCATTGACTGCATGATAATAACCTTGGGTGTACCAATCTAAACACAAAAGCAAGAAATCACCAAGCAACAGAGGAAATATGTCCATATTCATTGAAATGACTAGAGAAGGCAAGGCTATGAAAGGATACAGTGAATATTTTACCAGACAAAAATTAGAAATTGGTATAGAGTAAAAAAATAACAGCAATGGCCCTGAAAAAGCAGATTATTTGTAAATCCAAAAGGAAGCAATAAACCGGTATTTTATCTTAAATCAGATGAAGGCATAATGTGATTCTAATTCTGGAAATCTAAGGGCACAGAAGAAACATATTTATGGATTTTGTAGATAGCATAAGGACACCATTAAAGCATTGGTTTCTTGGTCACATCCTGTTATAACAGACATCTACAACTGGTGTAATTTTCTAAGTGTCTTCATTGTTATGCTTCCTTTCTGGAACTGAGAAGATCCAGCATTTTGCTCAAGCCATTCAAATTGAAGGACTATTGAACCTAACTTCCTAACCTAATGCATGCTAGGTCAATGAGGACCATTTTCTATAAATTTCCATTTAACTGCTTCTTAGATATATGACACAAACACCATTTTCACTTTTTAATGAAAAAAAAGCAGCCTCATGATTGCAGATCACTATTATTTTATTTTAACATGTTTTTATTGTTATTTAGAGAGAGAGATGAAGGTTTAGAGAGGAGGAAGAAAGACATAGAAACATCGATGTGAGAGTGAAACATTGATCAGCTGCCTCCTGCACACCACCTACTGGGGTTCAAGCCCGCAACCCTGGCATTTGCCCTGACCACGAATCCAACGGGTGACCTCTCTCTGACCTCTCAATGCCCAATCACAGAGCCACACCAGCTGGCCAGAGCACTATTACTTTTTTGCTACCAGATCAGTGCATTTGAGAATAAATGATGGCCTAAAAGATCATCAAAGTAAAAGACCTCGATCCTTTGGCTGAGAACTCAGTTCAAAATGGACAGATCATTATAAACACCAAACTAAGGACAAGATAGTTCTCTACCTGAAGATAATTTACTGAAGTTAATAAAACATATTATTTTTTTAAAAAGAGAAAATCATCATGTTACTTCTAACAGGAGGTGAGAGCAGAAATAAATGTTCTTTAGATTAAATCTTTAAGCGTTAGCCTTATTTTTATTATTATTATTTTATAGCCACCTTATGCGGAGCCTGCAGGAGTCTAAAGGCTGAATCAGCTTTTGGGGAATGGATACATCAAACCGCGGTAACTCTCAGTGGGCAGATCATTTGAAGCCAGCGCTGCCAGAGGAGACACTGGTCTTTTTAGAAACGTTTGCATTTTAGAAAACTGTTTTCCCACCTGACCACCATAAATTGTAAAGTCTTCAAAACCTACGCCTGACAGAAAAAATAAAAATAAAAAAGACATTATGTGTTTTTGAGGTCTTTCTTTTTGTAGGTTGGGAGGGCAGGCAGGGGAGTGAGTATGTATAAAAAAAAAAAACCCACATAATGTATAAAGAAAGAGAACTGTTTGCAACCTAAATAGATAACAAGGTGTGAAAAAGAATGATATTTTATGGGGGGAAAAAATGAAGAAATTTTATATTCTGGTTTCATTTTGCAAAACATATTGGTTTACATGGTTTATGTTCTGCCCAGTGCCAACAGTTTTATTAATCATTTAAAGAAATAAAATCAACAGGCGAGGATGACAATCTTTGAGGTGGATGGTGTCACTTGCTGTGCTCAAAAGGCAGCAGGTGAAGCCATCAACTTCGATGCATCTCCCCTTTCCTGCATGCTGACCCAGAGCCACCACTGCTCTAACATGCCTCATGTGTGTTCAGTCCTCATCAAAACCTGTGATGTTACCATTATCCCCGTTTTACCATTTAAAGGACAGAGGCCCAGAGGAGACAGAGAACAAGCCATTCAGAAGTGGCAAAACCCAAATTCTAAACCACCCGTCACCTCCTAAATGCTGGGCACTCCTCAGCACCCTGTCTTGTGTCTGCAACATCCACTCTGTGTTCTTTCTTATCATGAATTCTTATTCCTTAAAAACTATTTTAGTGTCCCCAAACTAGCCTCTAACCTGTTAACCTTCCAGTTGAAATAACTTTCAGGATCTCTGTCGGTTATATTGTTCGGTCTATCTACAATTGTAAAATAACAGATTCCAGGAGTAAAGAATGAAACAGACTGTCAAATGACAGCAGGAAGGTTAAGGAGAGGTGGGGTAGATAAGAGATCAACCAAAGGACTTGTATGGATGCGTATAAACATAACCAATGGACAGAAGACAGTAGGGGGTTAGAGTATTCCTGGGGGGGGGGGGAATGGGAAGGTATGTATACATGTAACACATTAATTAAAATAAATAAATAAATACATAAATAAATAAATAAATAAATAAATAAATAAATAAATAAATAATAAAATAACAGGGTCCATTTCAACTTGCATTTTACTTCTCAGCAACTGCCTAGGAATATTTAACTGGTTCCTTTCCTTTGGAACTGTTGCTGTGACAGGGTACTGACATATTATTTTGTACCTACAGTATCATCCATTATGGTACATGTAATCCATTAATTCTCTTTGCACTGAGCTCTCTTGCTTGGTTATGGCAAAATTCATGATATAGAGTTAGACCTTCACCAAGACATGGAGGGCCCTATGCCAATTTCAAAAGCCCTACAAAGCGCACTCTTTGGTTGTAACAAAGTTTTGTGGTTGTAACAGTTCTCCTTAACTTCCTCTCCCACTTTACAAAGATTTCACTCCTTTGTCTCTGGGCTTTGAACATGGTTTTCCATGGCTGTGTGTAGCAGATTGTCATTTTATTCTTTTACCTGAATATCTATGGCTGATGAAACAATGGGTTTGCATTTTTTTTATGGTTGACAGTAGCATGACAGAGACATTATCAAGATAAGGGGGGGAAGTCAAAGAATATCAGCCTTCTTAAGTGACATTCTGATGGGCAGACACATGCTTTATTTACTCCTATGTCAACAACAGAACCTAAAGCTCTAATGGTGTTCTGTCCGTTAAAATAATTAGTCCAAGGAGGATGCCTAGCTGTGAGGTCAAACACTCAATGTGTTTTACAGCAGAGCCTTTTAAGGTTAAACTATTTTGATTGCTTTAGTGTAGCTGTATCAGATGATCTTGCTATTTTACATCTTGAACAGTACTAATCAATTGTGCTTAGACATGAACTAAATTCTGGGCCCTGGGAAATTGTTATTTATGAATACTTTTATTTAGAATGGCTGTCTTCTCTTTCTTTTTTTATTTTTCTTTTTTCTTTTTCTGCCCCTTCAGCTTTCTTTAACCTATTCCCAACCCCAGCCTAAGTCAACAAAAAGAAAACCTAAATATCAGAGTGCTGGCTCTACCGCTTACTGGCTATGAAATCTTAGGCAAATTATTAACCTTGTAAAGCTTTAGATACCTTTTTTTTGTAAAGTCTAGAAAATGTAGTATTTATAATCCTATAATGTATTTATATCCCCCTCTTCACATTTTAACATTACTGAAAATATGGTTTGTCTTAGAACTTACTGGACATTTAGTGTGAACATACTTTTTAAAAATTATGTTTTTATTGATTTCAGAAAGAGAGAAAGGGAAAAGGATGAAGAGAGACATCAATCAACTGCCTCCCGCACACCACATACTGGGGACTGAGCCCACCACCCTGGCATGTGTCCTGACTGGAATCCAACTGGTGACCTTTCGGTGCATGGGAAGATGCTCAACCAATTGTGCCATACCAGCCAAGATAGACATACTTTTTTATCTCATACATTTTAACATCAATAACATAAATGGATAACTGCCATTAAAAGTAAATAAAACAGCATAAGGAAGTCCTGATGGTGTGGCGGGAGCTATTGTTATAGATTAGGTAACAGATTAGATTAGAATACCTCCTTATGTAGGGGCTAAAGGAGAAGAGAGGGAGAAGCGATCTGAGGAAAGATCTCCGTCTCAACTAGGATTTCTGAACCTCAGTACCACTGACATTTAGGGTAGATGATCCCTTGTTACATGGTCTGTTTTAGGCACTATAATGTGTTGAGAGGTAATCCTGGCCTCTATCTAATTATAACTACTGAAATGAAAAAATTACCGCAGTTGAGAATCTCACGTTCTGGACAGAAGGAATAGTGAATGCAAAAGCCTTGCCGCTAAATAATGAACTTTGCATGTTCAAGAAAGGAAGCTAGAGTAGAAATAGCAGGGGAAGGGGAGGGGGCAGGCAGGATATGGGGACATGCTCACACCGCTCCTGGAGTTTTGGGGCCAAAATAAAGATGCTGGATTTTACCTTGAACTGAGGAAAAATAATGGTTGATTTTGAGAAGCAAGACTTTGACTTAGTGTATTTTCCTCTCCATCTGTCCCTTCTCACTCTTTTCTCTCGATCTAGGTATCCCTCCTTATCAAAGTAATACTTACCGTTCGTTAATCAATCGTGCACAAAATTAAGCAATTAATTCACCCAAATCCCAAAGGAATTATTTTTTTCATAATATAATTTTAGAGTAAGGACCGGGAAATAACTAGACTTCCGGAAATCTGTGATGATGGTTACTTCATGAATTTGATGTGGGGATGTGCATAGTTTAGCAGAAGAAACAGATGGAGATAGAGAAAGGCTGGTGAGAGAACTCTTTGGGGAAAAAAAAGCTTTTTTAGTAGATGTTTGCTTATGAGTGGGAAGATTTAGGGAACGGATACATATTGGCTCTTTGTGATATACAATATGAACCCCTGAGCTGCCTTTTAAAGGAAATACACAGTAAAGATGTATATCCATGGGATCTTGTGTTTAGATATCTTTATTTATTTATTTATTTATTTTAATCTACAAAGAAGCAGACAGATCGCAAATCAGAATGGCTATATTGCAATTGTCCATTGACATATATATATATATATATATATATATATATATTCAGGTATCTATCTCATCAGTTATTTTTCTTGCTAGTAATAGCAATGCAAAGAGAGCCTTGCTCATTTTAGCAAGTGAAATATGATCCTGCCCTATGATTGTCATAAAAGCACAACTTACTCTGTATATTTAGTGTAAATTTCTTACATGTGAATATATCATTGAAGTGCCGATTAAGGTGTTTTTATCTTTATATGCAGCTTTCCTATCAGACACGATCGAATCTCCAGCCTGGATACCCAATGGAATTCCCTGGAAAACTTAAATATCTAGGGTTATGGCTCCAGAAAGTATTACATAATTGGTGTGTGCTGTGTTCTGGGCATCGTGTTATTTTTATTTTTATTTAAATATATTTTATTGGTTTTTTACAGAGAGGAAGGGAGAGGGATAGAAAGTCAGAAACATCGATGAGAGAGAGACATCGATCAGCCGCCTCCTGCACGCCCCACAATGGAGATGTGCCTGCAAGCAAGGTACATGTCCCTGACCGGAATCAAACCTGGGATCTTTCAGTCCGCAGACCAACGCTCTATCCACTCAGCCAAACCGGTCTCGGCCATCGTGTTATTTTTAAAAGGTTTCCGGTGGTGTGATGTACAGCCTAATATGAGAACCACCGGATTAAGCCTTGGAGCACAAGGCCTAGAATGTTACAAGTGCTCAATGAAAGTTTGGCAAATTTAATCAATGTAATGATTCTTCAAATTTTCAGGAGGAATGCCAACACTTTGCTTGTTATTCTCCAATTACTCTATATTAAATAGAAATCATATGAAAACATTACAAATCCTAAAGAAGATAAACATATTAGTTTTCATTCCTCACCTAATAACTTTAATAAAATACACAAGCTGTTTTTACTTTCAGCAATATATTAATTTTAATTTTTATTTCAGAGACAAAGAGAGACAGAAGCATCAATGATGAGAGAGAATCATTGGTTGGCTGCCTCTTTAAAGGCCCCTCCCTCCACTAGGGATTAAGCCAGCAACCCAGGCCATTTGCCCTTGACTAGAATGGAACCTGGGACCCTTCAGTCCACAGGCTGATGCTTTATCCACTGAGTCAACCCAGCTAGGACGTTTCAGCGATATTTTAATACAAGGCTACCTTTAACAACGTACCATAATACTAACCTAGATGATATCTACACGTGGAAAATCAGTTTTACATGGAAAATTTTATTCTGAGGAACAACATGATATTGATATGGTGTCAGTCTTTAAACAGTTTTCCATGTAGGAAACTTCAGAATAAGGCATCGGCTGGTTTGGGCTGTTACAATAATGATACTGCATCATTGTAATAGTGTGACTATTATAATAAGCCTATTGATATTTCTTAATAATTGAAGTGAAAGTTACAATAATGTGACTAATAACACTATTAAAAAGATTTAGGATTGCTGATTACTTGGGTCTGTAAACAGATTTCACGGGAGCGGTACTGAATTCGCTGCAAATACAGCCAACTGGGATTAGAATTCAACAACAGTTGAATGCAAACTAGCCATTTGTTTCCCAGCCAATCTGATTTAGGTATAATTTATAATACATAGGATAATGAGTTTTTTTCCCTTCATATTCTTTTCCAAGTCTCTTTTCTTATGAAAAGACAAAATATTTCCAGAAATATGTCCAATATGTATTAGCAAATTTGAAAAAAAAAGAGCATGAGGTAAAATAGGTATAATATTCCACTTTTATTAATGAATATATAGATAAATGATGCACTATAAAATAATGATTCACAGAAAGTTCTTCAAGGTTTTAGGATTCTGATGACATCAAGATTATTATGTTTACCTGAATGTATTAGTTTTTCCACATGTACAGATACATTTTACAACTGCGGTGTAATGCAGATATGAAAATCAAAGTTAGATACTACATGTCCATAAATGGTGTCCTTTTTCAACATGTGGTGTATCTGGCAAAATGTGCAATGTATACATACAAAACAAATAAAACAGAAAACAAGTTCACACATTCCTAATTTCAATCTGTTCTTCCAGGGAGTGTTTAGCTACTGCTGCCTCAGTTAAAAGTAGAGAGAGATTTTAAAATTAAAAAAAATTATGACCACCTGACATTTGTAGGCAAATTAGCTGTACACTGCATCATATGAGCTATGGAAGCCGAAGGCCTGTTTGAGCTCCTTTGCTGTCTGCAGTCACCAAGATAAAACATCTCCAATTCACACAGGAACACAAGGACTGGACAGTTGAGCATTGGAAAAAAGTCACGTGGTCCGATGAATCACATTTCCGGTTGCATCATGCAGATGGCAGAGTGAGAATTTCACGGAAACAGCATGAAAGCATGCACCCCACATGCATGGGTACAACCCTTCAAGCTGGTGGGGGCAGAGTTATGATTAGGAACATGTTTTCCTGGCATGATTTGGGTCTTTAATTCATGTGGAACAACGTCTGAATAGCACAACATACCTAAGTATCATTGCTGACCAAGTTCATCCTATCATGTTGATGGCGTATCTGTATTCCAATGGAGATGGTTTCTTCCAACAAGACAATGCGCCAGGCCACGGTGCTCGTGTTGTGCAGGAGTGGTTTCAAGAACATGAGGGAGGCTTTCCCTTGCTTAGGTGACCCCCACCATCACCAGATCTCAGTCCGATTGAGCATTTGTGGGACGAAGTTAAAAGAGCCATCAGGCAGCTGGGTCCACAACCATCAGATCTCACAGAACTGGACAGTGCTGTCCATCAGGCCTGGTGTCAGATTCCTCACATCACCTTTCAGCATCTCGTGGAGTCAATGCCAAGAAGATTATCACTGTATTAAAGGCAAAAGGTGGCCCAACAAAGTACTGATGGGGTGGTCTTAATAACTGGCCACTCAATGTGCATGAGCATGTGCACACGCACACACACACACACACACACACACACACACACACACAGATATATATATCTGAGAATGGAGGGAAAGATTCTGCTGAAGTATATACTTTTAAAAATGATCCTGAATATGTTGTTATTGAAAGAGGTGTCTTGCTAGCAATTACATATACCTGCTTTTCAACCCAATGAAATGGCTATACTGTTAACCTACAATACCAAGCAATACACTCTGTCTCTTTTCATTTGTTTTTTTTTTAATATATTTTAATGCAACTGCATGTCAACATTTAGCCTTCACCATTTCCTTCAATGCATCCTCAGAAAAAGGAAGAGTGACTAACTATGAGTGCTTTTTTTCAAAAAAAAGTTCCAGGCTTTCAGACTCTCCATTTTGACCATCATTTTGGCAACAAAAAGAGATAAAAATCGCTCATCTCTAATCACATCCTTATTAATGACCCCGCCTTTCTATGCCATTTTTTTTCCTGCTGGATAATTACTTCTTCACATTTCCATCACTCCCTCCTCTGATCACCTCTGCTCATTTCCTCTTCACACCTCTGCTTCCTACCTTCACCTGCTCATTTGCTGTTGGTCTTTCCTTGAGTTTACCTATTATCCCTTGCATTTTTGGGTCTGAATACCACTTTTTTTTTCTATCCTGTAAGTGGTATTTGTCATGGACAGCCATATTTATCAAAAGGTACCATTCAGAAAAGAAACACCAATTCATTTTACCTCCAGTGTTCAGAGGAACACGCTTTAAGATACATTTATACGTTTCCTTATAACGCGAATTACAGTTTCATAAGATTTTTTTTTCTTGGCTCAAGCCAATTGTCATTTCCATGATGACAAGAATGGTACCTCGGAAGTCTCAGCTTCTCTTCCATTCCCTGGCAACATCCTTCACCCACTGTAGGTGTTCGATAAATATGTGATTCGCCGGTGTAAACACAGAGCGAGGGAAGAAAGTGTTTTATTATCCATCAAGGGACTGGGAGCGGGAGAGTCCTCCTCGGGAGACGCGCATTGTGAACCTTGAGATAGAACAGGAAGAAAACAAGCTTTGCGGGGGTCAGACAGCCTCGTTATAAGATTCTGAAAAAGTACCCACCTTTCTGATGCTTCTGTGTGTGAAATAGATACCCTCTCCCTCTGACCTGACTCAGTTCAGGAGGCAGGGCCAGAGGAGTGTCTGAGTGTCTTTCCTATTCCTGCATATTAGACTCTACAGCATCGTTGTTGTTGTTGTTGTGATAAGACCGCATTAGACCGCTTCTGTGCACTTGGCAATGGCGCTTCATCTTTATCCTGCCCATATGTACCCGCGGAAGATTTTCTCCCCGAAATAGGCAGTGTACCAAAAAAAGCAGTCTAATAAATCTGCAGGCACGATGCCATTGAACTAGAGATAAAGAATCCTTTAACGATCTTAATCAAGAGAGCTTATCTGCGATGCTCACGGAACTTGGATGCAAAACCCGTAATTGAAAGCCGAGGATGTGATGTGTGGGGGATGCTCCTGGCCTGATTAAGCAGGCAGCCGATATGGCAAGGACACTGGTCTTCGAGATTCATGTTGGGCTGGTGCCACGATAGGTAATTGGCCTGGTCTACAGGAGGGCAGAAAGGAAACTGGCACAGAGCGAGGCTGCAGGTATTTGGGTGTTTTATAGAAAACTAGAGGCCTGATGCATGAATTCACGCAAGAGTGGAACTTCCTTCGCCAGGTTGCCGGGACCAGCTGCCCTCTGGCACCTGGAACCTAGGTTTCCCTCGCAGCCCCGGCTTCACCAGAAGGTCCTCAGGAAAGATGTCTGGTCTAATTATCATATTATGCTTGTATTATTATAGATAGTAATTATTGTATTATGCATGATATGAATTCATATTAGATGCATTGTCTGTGTCTCAATTGAGAACAATGTATATATATTACCTTGAATCTTCAACAACAAAGCTATGTTGTACATTGGCAGAAACTGGTTTGACTCAGTAGATAGAGCACCAGTCTGCAGACTGAAAGGTCCCAGGTTTGATTCCTGACAAGGGCATGTACCTTGGTTGTGGGCACATCCCCTGTGGGGGGCATGCAGGAGGCGGCTGATCGATGTCTCTCTCTCATCGATGTTTCTAACTATCCCTCTCCTTTTTTCCCTGTAAGAAATCAATAAAATATATATTTAAAAAAACTATGTTGTACACTAAATGTGTTTTATGCTTTCATGATCTCAGGCTCAACGTGTTTAAGTGTATTGATCAAATTCATGCAGCTTTACCAATAACAGAGTTAAAATTAAACCCTAGATCCTGTGATGATTTATTCTCTCATGACTATTTTGTCTGAATTTGGTGAGATGTTTTAGTGAAAGGAATAATTCCTATGTTGTATTGCTTCAGAAACTGGAATGAATGTCAATCCCTTACAGGTCTGTAGGACTTTGTTTACAATTAAGTGTGCATATGGTATCCTATTTGATTAGTATAACAAGGTGGGAAATAATATGTGCAGTAGATGTATTATTTATAAATATGAGACAATTAAGGCTTGGACAGGCCACATCATTGGCCTTAAGTCCTAGAGCGTAGCAGCAGACTAACACTGTTTTAGTTTGCTATTATTGGGTATTAAATTACCGTAAATATAGCGGTTAAAACCAATACATGTATTAGCTCCCAGCTGGAGTTCAGAATGACTGGGTCAGAGTCTCACAGCTAACATCAAGGGGTAAAGCAAGTCTTTCTTTTTTTTTTAATATATTTTATTGATTTTTTACAGAGAGGAAGGGAGAGGGATAGAGAGTTAGAAACATCGATGAGTGAGAGACATCTATCAGCCGTCTCCTACATACCCACTACTGGGGATGTGCCTGCAACCAATGTGCATGCCCTTGACCGGAATCGAACCTGGGACCTTTCAGTCCACAAGCCAACGCTCTATCCACCGAGCTAAACAGGTTTCGGCAAGCAGGTCTTTCTTTATGTATGGACTGAGAAGCAATCTGATCTGAGCTGCCTTTGGCCAAATCCAGTTCCTTCTAGTTGTAGAACTAAAGTCCACTTCCTTGCTGCCTGTCACCCTATGGCTCTCACAGCTTGTAGACACTCCCTGCATTGCTCATCACATGGCCATCTCCACCGTCAAGCCAGCAACTGAGTACTAGGCCCTCCCGTCCACCTGGAGCTTCCAATCTCTCACATGATCTCTGATCTCTAGACACTGACTGAAAGGATTCATAGAATTCATCAGGCCCTCTTGGATAATTTGTCTTTCTTAAAATCAATGATGCTATTAATGAAACCAATCATGGGAGTAAAATACATCATATTTCCCGTCCCTGTGATTACTTACTAGTATAGGGGGCAGGACAAGAGCGGGTCACCTGGAACTCTGTCTGTAACAGTAAGGACTATTACCCAGCTCTTGTTGATACCATTAGCCTTCTGACTCTGCCATTGGCTAACCTCGCGAGAGGTTTCAACACCTATAGGCCACCAGGTGTGGCCATCAATGCTTCCTCTAATCAAAGAGCATGACCTGAAGTAGCATGTTACTACCGGACATTAGGGACTTTGGAAGATCGGAGGTGGTTTTCTTGAGTCATTTACCCACTACCACAAGGCCTGTACATACCAGCTACCAGCTGCTTTTCAGAAGAGGCCCTAGAATAAATAAACTCATGGATTATTCTAGCAAACTATGGATTATTCAAGGTATGTACCATGGGCAAGAAATCAATCATCCTGAGTGCAGGTTACTGATCATTTGGAGGTGCATGCTACCTCAGCATGATCTAGCTTAAAGGTAACTGATAGAGAAACCGAAACCTAGAACTGAGATTGTTATAAATAATACAAATACAGTGGTACCTCGAGATACGAGTTTAATTTGTTCCATAACCTTGAGGCGTGGAAAACTATGAGACCCTTGAGTTGTGGTAAACTGGTGGGTCGTGTGCAGCCAGCTGATCCTCACGATGACTCCTATCTCAACTGTTGCTCGTATTTCAAAGCAAAAATCGCTAGCTGGACAGCTCATATCTCAAAAATCTCGTATGTTAGGGCACTTGTATCTCGAGGTACCACTGTATATGGAAAGAAAATAAAATTTGGCATTGGCTTTTCAGCCAGTTGGCAGGTGGAAGGAAACCTAAAAAATACCGGTAGCTGGGAAGATGGGAATTGGTATTATCTACTGGTGAAAACTAAAGCAAGCTGTAATATGCATACAACATGTAGACTTTTGAGTCTTGATTTTAACATTGATAACAGAGGATACTATCTCTATTTTAATTCCAGGTTTATACTGTTTTAATTTCAGACCTACGAAGATTATTTGTAATATGCAAAATATACTTCTAATTTTTTTCACTTCCTTAAGTATGTCTCTCTCATTAGAAGCAGGAAGAACACTTGATTTGTTTAGACCATAATCAGTTTAGGGATAGTAATAATAATGATAATTCCTTATGATTATTAGGCTCTTCTGTATGACACTTTGCTAATCAATTGAGTGTGCCTTCTCCTATTTGATATCCACAACTACCTTGTAAGGATATAGATAAAGGAAATAAAATGTGAATAGCTTCCCCATGCCCACAGATTTAGTCGGAAAATTAGCCCACATGCTCATTTATTCCTTAATTCAAGTTATTCATTCATATGTTTCTATACTTTTATTGTTAATATGGTAGATTTTCAGAAAAAAAAATAATTCTCAAAAGCAGCTTCAAACCTGAAGCTAAAGTAATCAGGACATTTTTAGATGAAAAGCCGTGACTTAAAGCCGTAAATCTGTTGTTTGGAGTGGGGTAATCACAGGTTTTTTGAAAACAGACCCCATTTTTTCTTCCTGAAATATTATCTTGAACTAACGTTACCATTCTTCCGTCATGCTGGACATCTTATACCACAGTGGTTTCCAACCTTCTTTTTCTTTCTTTCTTTCTTTTTTTTAACAGAGAGGAAAGGAGAGGGATAGAGAGTCAGAAACATCAACGACAGAGATATATTGATCAGCCGCCTCCTGCACGCCCCCCTGCTGGGGATGTGCCCGCAACCAAGGCACATGCCCTTGACTGGAATCTAACCTGGGACCATTCAGTCAGCAGACCGACGCTCTATCCACTGAGCCAAACCGGTTTTGGTCTATGTATATATTTTTGTTAAACTCTTAGCTTTGGAGATGAATGTCAAGGGATGCCTATCTTCTGTTAAATCTCTAAGTGGGCCTCCATTTCCTTTAAACTCCCACAGCGCTGGGAACTTCCGCTATGTGAGCCATATTGGGTAAGTGGAACAGAATGAGAAAGTTGGAGACAGACTGCCCCCAACCCCCTGCCTTCTTTTCCATTCATTTCTAGAACACACATGCCTCTCAGACATTAATTTAAGTACTGTCTCCTTCAAATATGGAAAAAATAAAAAAAATAAAAACACAACTGGACACTATAGTCAAAATGCATTGCTTATTTTGAAGGCATCGGCTACATGGAGTTACTAACATCTTGAGCCCAAGACAACAGCTACATTGCTCAGGATTCAGTTTCATCTTTAAAATATAAAATCTTCCGTTTAGGAATTTTATGTTCATGAACGTATTTAACAATCCAGTATTCAAATCATTTTCACTACAATTGACTCCCATTTGATGGAAAGGAAAGATCAACTATTTGTTTAAATTATTAGTCCAATTTTCCTCTAGAAATGTAGGCAGGCTTAATTTCAATCTCATAAACAGACATACGGCTCAGTCAGACACCCCGAATGCAAACCCAGATCCTGTTCATTTCAGGAGGTCAGGAAATCTAATTTTAGAAGACACACGTCACCCATCATCTGTGATGATGTCCTGATGAAACTGACCCTCCAGGAGCAATGAAGGCTTTGGAAATGAGCTGATCACTACCTTTGAGGAGGTGGAGCAATCCACAGTTCTATCACTTCTTCCTCCTCCTGGGGGTCTTTAGAAGGAAACTGTGGTTAGTAAAGATTCACATTCAAAGAGAAATGTCAGGAGCTGAAGGCCACCCCGTAAGGAAAATGCATTCTAGCCAATGTCCACTGTGTCTAAATAGCAAGTGTAAAACTATGAAGTGGAATACTATAAAGATAGAAAGATCACAAAATACATGTCTATTATCTCATTTAAATGTTATCAAGAAGGAAAAGAATAGGTGCCTGAAACCGATCATTGTCTCACTAAAATAAAGATGTGGACAGGAACTTCGGAAGGCTGGTCAACAACCTTAATTGCTCTAACCACTCACTGTTTAGTTGAAACATTGTTAGCTGAAGCGGCCTCCACCTCTGTTTGTCTTTTGTATTTTTGTTATTGGAAATTCCTGCATACAGGATATGGGTGTATCCCATAGTCTCAATAAAAGGGATAGCAAGGCCAGAGCAAGGGTAGTCTTCCCACTAGAGGAAGGCTCCCACCTAGCCCCCCAATATTCCCAAATTAATATTTTTCTAGTCTCTTTTCATTTGTGTGTGGCCTTCTCCAGAACTCGAACCCTAAATAGCAGTGGTCCTCAACCTTCCTAATGCCACATCCCTTTAATGCGGTTCCTCATGTTGTGGTGACCCCCAAGCATTTATGGGGGACGTGGCATTAGGAAGGTTGAGGACCACTGCTAAATAGGAACCCTGCACCATGCCGGGGCATGAAAGGGGTTCTCACAAATAGGTAGATTTACGGAACAACCAAGACACAAATAAACAAGTCACGTGTGTCCGCCATACAAGCTACTCAATTCCTAACTATCACATGTGACACTATGTCAAAGGATGTGTGCAGGATGTTAGAATCCCGGGTTCCCTGCACTTGATAACACTCTCCATTGGCTAATCGGTGCGGGTGAAATTGATGGCATCCTAGCACACTTTTTAACAGTGATTGTACGGAATCACAGGAGGCACAAGAATCTGAGTTTACAAATTCTGCTTCATGTGCCTTCTGTTTAACAGGGACACTGACCACACCCTCAGGCTAGGCTGGCCACAGAGAGTGCACTTCATAATTATTGCTAATGGCTTCAAGAGAAGATATTCTGTCACAAATTAGACTTACAGTCTCAAACGTGCCACCTCTGGCAGCACACTCTTCCCTTGCTACCTGAGTTTCTTCATCCAGCAGATGTTGAGGTGTTACAAAAACCGGAATAATTAAACCATGCCCAGAGAGTTTGGAGTTATATTTTTTATGCACATGGGTCCAGAGGAAAATATTTCTCAAATGCTGGGCCCCCACATGCAGAAATGTTCCCTCTTTATATGTTTTTACCTTCTCTGTCTCCCAAAGATGGGATGTTTCCCGCCCCTTTGCAAGTTCTTAAAGGGCCCCTATGTGCTGAGGCCTTGAGACCTCAACCAAAGGCCTGGCCTGGTGCCAGCACTGATCGTTTTGTCCAGGGAAGGTTGAATGGCCTCTCTGAAGTGAGAATAGTCTCATTTTCCTTATTATTTGAGCAAGCAAGCATTTACAGTAGCTAATAGCAAGGATAAAATTCCAAACAGCAGTTTTCCTGGAAGTTGGCTGCTTCAGAGGGAACCGTCTTCCTTTCCAAGACCACGTGCAGAGCATCTATCACACATTAAGTCATAAAAGGGAAATCAGGTCAATTATGAATGAGTGCTACCGAAGGACAGCCACAGAAGCTACAAACCACCGAGTGGCATTTTACACAGACGCCTGGATGGCAATGCTTTGTGTCCAAGAGGTGGAAAGATCTGCCCTTGCAAGCCCTCAGCACAGCGACGCCTCAATTGCCAGCTTTAAAAGACTAACAATATATTTTACCTCCCTGCCCCCTGCCCCTGCCACAGCATCCCCAAGTCCCGGGTACCCCCAAAGCTGAAGACCTCCCTGAATGATGCGCATCTTAGGATGTCCTGAAAAAGCCAATGTGAGCACCGAAGACACCGCGGCCGCTCCAGCACAGGGGCCTTTGATGTTCCCTCCTCTTCCCATCCTAGAAGGAGCTCAAAGGGTTAATTAAAATTTAATGATATCGGCGGTCCTTTGAAAAAGTTATGAACTTGGGCGAGATCAATCACTCTCTTGGACTGCCTGACTTCAAAGCCCACATTATGCAAAGAGAGAGGGAGGAGGGGAACCGCTCCCCGTTCGGAGCGGAATTCATAAGCAAGGAGCTTCTCATTAGTGGTCTGCGCGGGGAGGAGAGTCCAAGTTCAAACCGGAAAGAGGGGAGCCGCGAGGACGAGGTTCATCTGAATGGGGAGCCTTTGATGCCGGTCGTATCTGTGTTCCACTGAACACCTTCCCAGGAGCCTGGGAAAACCGCAAGGCCCCCAAATCAGGAAATTTGGGATTCGGGGAAGGCACAGCCGTGTTCCCCCTTTTTTACTCTTATTTCTGATGTAGAAACCCACATTTTTGTTTGGCTGGATTTTGCAAAGGAAGAGACAAAGAGGAACAGAACTAATTAACTTGTTTACTCCTGCTCGGGGACTTTCTATAGAATGACATTTAAAGCGACTAATTTAACTTCTGTCGAGTTGGGAGATGTTGGCTGTCTCCTAGGCCTTTTCTGCACTGTGTCATCCTTGCCCAAGTTCCCTCACCGTGACGCCACCCTCCCTCTGAAATACATTCAAGTGATAGGTAGAAAGGGTGATGTTTTTTTATGTTTGTTTGTTTGTTTGTTTTGTTTGTTTTTGAACCAAAGGAAAATTAACTTATCAGACTCATGGTTATGCTTCATTTGGGGTTACAGCCCCAGGTGGGTGGGGTCCTTTGGGCACAGGTTAGGAGTGGAGTCGAAATGCTCGTTTTGGAACAATTATAATTTGCACTGAAATTGCTCAGAAAAGACCAAATCCAATGAAATGCTGCTATTGGGTCACATCACAGGTGAGCACTAAAGATGTGTGATAAAGAAAAAAAGAGGAGCCGAGACCGGTTTGGCTCAGTGGATAGAGCATCGGCCTGCGGACTGAAAGGTCCCAGGTTCGATTCCGGTCGGGGGCATGTACCTTGGTTGCGGGCACATCTCCAGTGTGGGGCGTGCAGGAGGCGGCTGATAGATGTATCTCTCTCATCGATGTTTCTGACTTTCTATCCCTCTCCCTTTCTCTCTGTAAAAAATCAATAAAATATATAATAAAATAAAATAAAATAAAAAAGAAAGGAAATCAATGGTATTTTATAAATATACAGGGTCTGGCCAAAAAGAGGTTAACAGTGGTGAATATATGAGTCACAGACTTTATTCTTGTATTATTTATTAACTAGAGGCCCCATGCATGAAATTTGTGCACTAGAGGAGTGTCCCTCAGCCCAGCCTGCAACTTCTCCAATCTTGGACCTGCTGGTTTAGGCTCAATTTCAACAGTCAGACATCCCTCTCACAATCTGGGACTGCTGGCTCCTAACAATGTACCTGTCTGCCTGCCTGATTGTCTCTAACCATTCTGCCTGCCAGTCTGCTCACCCTCAACAGCCCCCCTATTGGCCTGCTCACCACCCCCTTTCCTCCCCACTGACCTGCTCACCCCCAACTGGCCCATCTGCTGGTCTGCTTATCCCCAATGGCCCTTGCTGTCCCATCCTGGCCTGATCACCTCCTGGAGACACAAGATCCTAGCCCCTCCTTTTTTTCTTTTTCTCTTTTTTTTTTTTCAGTGCCTCCTTGAGTGGAGGCCAGGCCTAGCTGGAAGCAAGTATCTAGAATTTATCTATCTTCTGTAATTGAAACTTTGAAGCCTTGAGCAGAGGCCATGCCCAACCAGGTCAGGTGGGAAGCTTGGCTTCCTCCATCACCAGGGCAACCCAAGCCTCCTGCTTGCTCCAGCTCTGTGGCCAACTGCCATGTTGGTTGGCCTAATTTGCATATTTGCTCATGATTGACTGATGGGAGTGGCTTGTGGGCATAGTGGAGTGATGGTTAACTTGCATGTTTCTCTTTTATTAGTGTAGATTATTGTATTATTTTCCATACAAACAACTATACACCTACTTTTGCCTTATCCTGCATATTTGAAGTAAAATTTAGGTCAGATTTACATTTATTAAAAAGTGTCAGAAAAAATAAAAACAGTCATATATATTCTCATCTGCCACAGTGTTAATAGAATGATTACATCATAGAAGTTCCCAATTTGGGAAAAGCTGAAAATATGTTGGACTTCGTCTAATACATTTTTCCATCCAGATACTCTTCCCAGCTGGAAACCGGATCTACATGAGATCCTAAATTTAAATGCGCTGGTGCATTCTGTTACAGATGCACACGTGGTTCTGAATTTGTCCAAAGGGGAGGGTTAAGTGCACTGAAGTTTGCAGGTTATCAGGAAACTATCTCACTCTCTGAATGTATCTATTCCACCTGAAAACTGCAGAAACTCCCCTGGCTTCTTACTAACCCAATAATTAAGAGTAGCCTTTTGTCTGATTAAATAAAAATATAAATGTAAACATTCTTGTCTGATGAAATAAAAGATTTAAATATAAGCCAATATCTGAATTTTTGACTCTTTTTTTTAAAGTTTTAATCCAAAGCAAGGAAGGAATGTTCTATAGTGACTCAAAGGGTGGAGCTGGGGTGACAGATTCTAGAGAATCAAGGGGTCCTGCAGGTCACGGATGGGACATGTGAGAGGATGTGAAGAGCTGTGAGCTCAGCTAGTGTTTTCCACATTCATACAGTGAAAACCACTGTCTCCTAATAAACACAACTGGCGGTGAGAGTCAGCCAGTAGTCACCTGCTCAGGCCTTCTGAACTACATTTAATTGTTGTGAATGAACTACAGTGGCTGTGGGAGACACAAATATGGATGCCCTCCATAGTGAGACACTTAACAAAACACTTCCTCACCTCAAATAGTGTATCAGCATCCATGCCTGTTCTCTGGTTCTTTAGGAAACCTTTTCTTCAAATACACTTTCTTCCTAATTTCAAGTACTGTATAGTTTACGCTCCCATTTGTTGCTGCTTCTTTTTGTTCATAAAACATACAAAATAGTCCACCTCATTCTTTCCTTTGTCCCTCTTTCTTCACACAATCACAAAAGCACACATGATCCCTGTCCATAGAGTCTCCATGTTTATTTCCTTTTATTTCTAAATATATTTATCCTCTCACATAACAAATAGGCAAACTTTCCTATGAAATAATAGCATGCTGTATATTGGGAATTTAGCAGGCCCATGGTTGGAGAAGATACATCTATATATTATACTATATTTTCTGGTGTATAAGATGACTGGGCATATAAGACGACCCCCAACTTTTCCAGTTAAAGTATAGAGTTTGGGATATACCTGCCCTATAAGACACCTGGCATATAAGATGACCCCAACTTTTGAGAAGATTTTCCTGGGTGAAAAAGTATTCTTATACACCAGAAAATATGGCATTTTAAATTGGGTGAACAGTGCAGACCACAATGAGAAGGCAATATTTAAATAAAGCAATGAAGATAGTGTTGAAGTGAATGCAGATTGAAGGAGAACAGACAGGCTGAAGTATCCATGAAAACCCCTAATGGAGAGAATGGCCAACATGAGTAAGATGAAGAAAGATGTTCTGTGAGGTACAGGAGGCAAGAAGAGAGTCAATGGAGCAGGACCATGGACCAATTCCTTCCACCGTTCTGTTTGATCAAGACCTTTTAGCATTCCTTATTTTCATCCTGAATGCCCAACCATCTAGTGTTTCTTCATCTTCCTGTTCTCTCTTTCTTACATTTCCCTCAAATATGAATCACAAATGCAATGTCAAGGTTAAATCTCCTTTTTAAATCTTTTTAGTTTTACTTCTATGAAGAAAGGTGTCAACATAGAACAGTGCCTAAAAACAAATGCATGAGTACATAAATCCAGAAGGACATTTTACTAACGATATTAAAGACAAACACATTGTTACCTTACATACACATTTACAAAGCCTTAGGGGCTGCTCAGAATTGATTACACATGTGTCCACCTCAAGCCATACTTGAACTCTCAGTTTTGGGGTTCTTTTCACCTTCCTCCTTGTAGCTATTGTTTTTGTGTTATGAAATTGTTAAGTGAGGTGGTAATAAAGTTTGCCGGGTGGAGTGGTGAGGGCAGGGGGAAGGAGAGGGAGAGAAGGGAGAGGAGAGAATTCTTACAGAATTATTTTAAAAACTTTGGACTCATTTGTACATTATAATTTCTTAGAATCACCTGGTTCCATCTTGAACAGAGGGGAAATAGACTTTGAAAAGCAGAGTACTTGAGTATCAATGTCACTTGTCACTCTGAATAAATTAGCCTGGTGCTTTTGAAGCTACTTTGTTAATACCGGTTCACACATATTTTGATTCTATTTAAGTGTTTGACATGAAAAAGAAAACGAGACTCAGCTCATTTCACTGGAAGCAATTGAAACCAGGAGTTGAAAAGGGATACGCTCCATTTTATTCAAATCTATACTTAAAATCTATTTGGTGGATGCAGGGCTTTGTTTTCATTCCAGACCTACACTGTCAAGGATACCCAATAAGGTGACTAGATAGGAAGATACCCCTGTGGATAAGGAAGGAAGCATTCCTCAGCTGGCCTCCACAGGCGGACATAGAGAGATTCCTGTAGGTCAGTGTTGGGCAAACTCATTAGTCAACAGAGCCAAGTATCAACAGTACCATGACTGAAATTTCTTTTGAGACCCCAAAACCATCTTCTGCGCATGGGCCACGAAGTTTCAACCACACTGTACATGTGTGCCCACACGTGGTATTTTGTGGAAGAGCCGCACTCAAGGGGCCAAAGAGCTGCCTGTGGCTCACGAGCCGCAGTTTGCCGAACACTGCTCTGGGTCATCATCAGAGGGGAGCCCTGTAAGGGGAAGGCCTGGGATTGAATCATCTAAGGTAGAAAGTCACACCAAGATGTCAAAATCAGAGACAGGAAGATCGATCAGGGGAGACAGGTGGAATGAGGTGCAGAAAATTCCTACAAAGCAGTAGAAGTGAGGGCTTTAAATTTGCTAGCCTCAGTGAGCAAGGAAAACTTGAGAAGAGGGCATGAAAAGCAGCAACATAGACAAAAAAGAAGAAAGAGAACAGGGAGAGTTTCTTTTTTTTAAATAGCATATGTTCTGGCTTATAAGATGACTATGCATATAAGACGACCCCCAATTTTTCCAGTTAAAATATAGAGTTTGGGATATACTAGCCCTATAAGATGACACCAGGCTTATAAAACAACCCCCGCTCCCCAACTTGACTTTTGAGAAGATTTTCCTGGATTAAAAAGTTGTCTTATACACTGGAAAATACGGTATATTTTTATTGATTTCAGAGAGGCAGGGAGTGGGGAAGAGAGAAACATCAATGATGAGAGAGAATAAGTGAAGGGCTGCCTCCTGCATGCTCCCTACTAGGGACTGAGCCTGCAACCAAGGTATGTGACCTTGACCGGAATCAAACCTGGGACCTTTCAGTCCCCAGGCCCGCACTCTATCCATGTAGCCAAATTGGTCAGGGCAACAGGGAGAGTTTTAAAAGTAGTCTAGAGAAAGGCAATGAAAATCCAGGCCAAGTAACTCACGTGGTCACCGATGATATAGAAAAGGATAGCTTATTAAAAGAACATCTATATTGAAACAAGTAAGTAGTGTGATGTAAATGTTAAACCACATACTCAGCCCCGTTGCCACGTGGTGTCAGTGAGGTTCCTAGCTTAATCCTGAACTTTGAAACCCTCCATTTTTTTATATATAAAATGCATTAATTAATATCTAATCCACTATGCTATCAACAGAATTGATGAAGTAATTCGGGAAAGCATTTGTTATGGTACTTGGCATATAAAAATAGTCTACTATGCTACTTAGTATTATTTCAAGCTTTCTAAGAATTTGAGGGAAATAGGCAGTCCCTTTGCCCAATTCACTTTTTTTTCCCCAATAAGGTATTGCATTTCATATCATTAAATTTATCGAATATATAATCAATAACCTGCTGTTTTTGCATATCCTTTCTTGGTATAATTAACTATCAGTAAACTCCAAACAACAGTTAATTTCTTATCCCACTAAGATGAATGTTATCCTTCAGTTTTGGTACCATATTCACCCCAGTGGAAGCAAATCTCTTAAGCTAATGACATTTTTTGGCAAAATCAATTCAGATAATGCAACATCTTCATGGGGGACTTGCCTAGAGCAGATTCTGAGGATTAAAAGGAATGTCAGAATGACAGTCACCAGCAAATGTGTTGGATGGGAATGGAGAGATGGGAGGTTCCCTTCACCATCGTGGTCCTTTCTGCCTCACTGAGTTTGAGCTGTTAGACACTAACCTGCCTCTGAAACATCTCTGTTCTCTGCTCTTCTCCTATTGGTTCAGCTATCAGCATCCCATAGAGGAGATTCCTACCACAGGATCCCATCATGTAATCTGCATCTTTTAATTTTCCTTACTTGCATCCTTGAAAGACAATTTTTTCAAGTGCATTCAGACAATGGGAATGTTTTGATCAAGGTCAGTTAGTGTTCTTCATTATTATGATAATAGTTACTAAGTTTCTAATAAAGGCCCCAGGATTTCACCTACACCCTTCCTCTCCCTACAGGTTCATCACACTGGCTTTCTCATCGGTTCGAGAAGACCTTCTTGCCTATTTTGATTCCCCTTAAGCACAGGCTTCTGTCTTCAATCTTCTCAACTGAGCTTAGGATGCTCTTTAACTTTGTTCTGTTTTTTTTTTTAAGGTGATTCTAACCCTTTCTTTAAATTTCAACTCAATACCACCTGAGAGAATCTTTGTGCTCTGTTCCCACTGTATATTAATTCCTTATCCTTGCCCCAGAGTCTTATATCTTCTCTTCATAACACTAAAATATTGGATAATCTCTGTCATTCTTCCCTGGATTTTTCCACACATGTCCACTGAAAATGTACCTGTCATTGTATCTGTATCCTGTGGTTGTTATTGAAAATATAGCTCCCAGTTAGAATCTAAACTCCATTAAAATGATATTTAGGGAGACAAAAAATGGTAGATTTGTAATACTTTCAACAAAAAGATTTTAAAAGTAAATAAATAAAAAAAAATGGCAATGGTGTTTTCTTGGCATGAGGTCCTCAGCATCTTATTGCAGAGATGAGTAAGTAAATGTTCGGTTATCAATAAATCAAGTTAAGCCAAAACTGGTTTGGTTCAGTGGATAGAGCATCAGACTGTGGACTGAAAGGTCCCAGGTTCGATTCCAGTCAAGGGCATGTACCTTGGTTGCAGGCACATCCCCAGTAGGGGGCGTGCAGGAGGCGGCTGATCAATGTCTCTCTCATCAATGTTTATAACTCTCTATCCCTCACCCTTCCTCTCAGTAAAAAAATAATAAAATATATTTTAAAAAATAAATAAAGTTCCATGAGGCACATTTGACTGTTGAATTTATGCAATCTTCTCCTCCACTGGAAGGTGTAAGTGATAATGATGAAACCAGCTAATAGAGGTGAAATATGTTTCTAAGATCACATATCTAGAGGGTAGCAGCAGACATTAAAACCTATATTCAACTTGGAAATCCAAGGCTGTATTCTCAAGTCCATGCTGGTTG
The DNA here is from genome assembly GCA_004026805.1 of Lasiurus borealis. Classification (NCBI taxonomy): domain Eukaryota; kingdom Metazoa; phylum Chordata; class Mammalia; order Chiroptera; family Vespertilionidae; genus Lasiurus; species Lasiurus borealis. The sequence continues at coordinate 5,100 of PVJN01026969.1, read as the reverse complement.
TTACTGCCTCAGTTTCTTGTTAGAATCTTGAAAAAATAGAACAAAGTTGGAGAGCAGCCTAAACCTCGGAAGAAAAGAAGGTTGAAGACAGAAGCCTGTGCTTAAGGGGCAGGAAAAGGCACAGTTGGGCCTGCCCCTGCCACCCCAGTAGGGCTGAGGGGACTGGGCGTCACCATCTTGTGGCTGTGGGTGCCACCATCTTTGAGGGCCTGAGAGTCAATTAACATATCCCCTCCTTATAGGCTGGACCTTCTCCAAACTGTGGTAAAGCCCATGTGATGAAGCTACAGAGTCCCTGACTCTCAGAAATCTGGAACCTGTGGCATTGTGTCCTTTAACCCACAACCCCCCATCCTCAGCATCCATAGCATGAGCCTCCCATGAGCAAGCTGGAGCCTGGGCGTCACCTCCTGTGTCACGTGTGCATGGGAAAACTCAGCTTCCCATGTACATAACTGTGGCACCAACTGCACATCATTAGGTACCAACATGATTTTAAATGCTGATCCTTTCATGTCCTTAAGGGATACAACCGAGAAGTGCTGAATATTAAGAACGAGGCATGAATATGTATGCCCAGATTATGTATAAATGATCTGTAATCGCTTGTTAACCTTTATATTCCTTTCAGAATAAGTGTTAAATGAATAAGGCTGGGAGGAATATGCTGTCTCGTGCCCTTTCCTTTCCCTGACAGTTTCGTAGTGCAAAACTTCCCCCTGACCCAATTTAAAAAATATGGTTCTGCCACTCTTTTCAGAATGGTGTTAATGCTTGAGTGTAGTTTACATAATCTCCAAACAAATTATGAACACGTGCTTCCACTGCAAATATTCAGTCATTGTTTATGTGGGAGCAGACGTTTTTGAAAGGAATACAATGCTACTCATGCATCCTAGCTAATAAAGAGTGGATATGCTAATTGGCGATCACACCCTCACAAAGATGGAGGCGCCCACAGCCAATAAGGAGGGGGTATGTTAATTGACTGTCATGCCCTCAAAGATGATGGCACCCACAGCCACAAGATGGTGACGCCCAGTCCCCTAAGCCCTGCTGGGGTGGCAGGGGCAGGCCCACCCCCAGGCGGGTCTGGCTTCTCCACGTGCCTTCCTCCAGAGAACCCTAGTCCCTGAAACCGCCCAACAACCCAGTATTGGCATGAGGCACAGGCAAGTCTCAGATGGCAGCTGCCTAGCCAACCCCCATGGCATAAGAAAGCCTCAGATGGTGGCTGCCCAGCCTTCCAGGGCTGCTCAAGGCCCAGGTAACCAGGACCAGTTTAGGCTTGGGTTGCCAGCAGTGGCAGCAGCAGAGGTGTGATGTGGGCGTCACCTTCCCCTGATCGCTGGCTAAGCTTCCAGCTCCTGGATTGTGAGAGGAGGCAGGCCAGGCTGAGGAACCCCCCTCCATGGATTTTCATGCACCAGGCCTCTAGTGTTGATCATAATAGTCACCTGAGGTGATTAGATGAACACATCATTCTCAGAACCTAGGAAATGACATCCACAGAACTTTCTAGGTAGAGTAAGAGTATTTGAGAGCCAAGTAAGAAAAAGGTGAATTGATTCTGGTTTAAGGAAAGAGGGTAGACACCCAGCTAGTGTCACTCAGTGGTAGAGCATAAACCTATGAACCAGGAGATCAAGGTTTGATACCAAGTCATAGTATATGATAGGGTTACAGGTTCTATCTCAAGTAGGGCGTGTGCAGGAGGCAACCAACCAATGATTCTCTCTTATCACTGATGTTTCTATCTCTCCCATTCCCTTCCTCTCTGAAATCAATAAAAAATATTTTAAAAAAAAAGAAAAAAAGAAAGAAAGAGAAGCCAAAACCGGTTTGGCTCAGTGGCTAGAGCATAGGCCTGTGGACTGAAGGGTCCCAAGTTCAATTCCGGTCAAGGGCATGTACATTAGTTGTGGGCACATCCCCAGTAGGGGGCATGCAGGAGGCGGCTGATTGATGTCTCTCTCTTTCTCATTGATGTTTCTAGCTTTCTATCCCTCTCCCTTACTCTCTGTGAGAAATCAATAAAATATATTTTAAAAATAAAAATAAAAAATAAATAAAGAGAAAAGAGAGGGGTGATCCCTACATACTCAGGAATTTGGTTTCTAGGGAACCATTAAAAACTTTGAGGCTCAGCTTAAAAATTAAGCATCTATTCCAGCCTCCCTGGGTTAAACTTTACAAACAGAAGTCCAGTATAGTTCTGTGACTGGCACAAAGGAATCAGCCCTCATTAGCAGGAGACACCAGGACTACAGAAGAAAGCTCATTCTGCTCATAGTCTCATCAGTGCTCCAGGGCACTGGATACTGATTCACCAAATAGATTAACCGATTTTCTTAAATACTCTGGTAAGTCTCAGTTTGGATTGCCCACCCTAATTCAAACATTTTAATCCTGATGCTTAGAGGACATATCATGTCAACAAGTGAAAATAGCGACTAAGACCCTACTGTGACCAATTCATCGAATAACTGTCTTTGCTTCTGTGTTCCATACAGTGTTAGAAAAGCAGGGCTAAAGCACTACCCTAAAGCCACTGACTCTGACCTCATCGAACTTACAGTCAGGAGAAGGATACTGGCATTGAGTAAACAGCAGAATCAAGGTAAAATTATCAACAGGATTTGGATGAGAAGAGAGTGGTCCATGACAGCATGAAGACTTAAGGCAGGATTTCCCTTAAGTCCTGAGCATAAAGAAGATGTAGAAATGTTTTTGATGGAAGTAAGCTGTTTAAGAGAACAAATATTGTTGTCATGGTAGGAAAACAACTGAAAATGGTTGTTGTGTTTCATAGAAAAGTAATTTTACGTAAAATGATATACATCAACCCACATTGAGGTTTTTGCTTCAGTTTCATAGCAAAGTACACCATAAGCATAATGTCTCAATATTCATAATGGTTTGTTCTTACGAAATAAAGAGGCATCAATTTCTAGGATCTTATAGAATATGACTATACACATGCTAGAGTTGCACAGACATTCTGTATTTTAATGCCTGACGTATGACCTATCCCAGGCATGCAAATGCTTTCCTTTCATTAGCAATAAATTATTTGTAAGATATTGGAGGAGGATATCTTCAATAAAAACTAAACAGAGAAAGTAAGATTAGATTCTATTGAATAAATGGCATTGAAATAAAAGTCTCTCCACCACAGGTAATCTCTGTGTCCAACGTTACCATTCCGGTTTCTGATAATTACACTTCACTAACAAATCATGGAAATAAGCAATGCATATATTTCTTCCTGACACACAGAGAAACGGAATATGCTAAAAAGCCCGAATGTGTGTGCTAGAAAGCAAGGGGATACTGGCAGAAAGGGTAATCCATCACGAGAATGGTGCCATTGCTAAAGTAATAAAGTGGATATTTCAATAAATAAAGTAGAATATTTTTTAAAATCCAAATAAGATGAACTATTTGGCTTAAACAATCTCAGTGTTTTGAAGAGTGAAAACTGACACACTGATTTTATGTATTAAATATCAGTAAGGTACATGTACAACTTACTGTACCTAGCACACTCCTCTGGGGATCTCAAGAGAGTGAAGAAGGAAGGTTGTTACATCAACTGAGTGGTAACTGGTACTGATACATGTTAAAATATCTACATATCCCATATTTTTCTTTTGAAAATGTATTTATTTTAAGCTTCAAATGTGTATAAAATACAAATATCCTTAATTTCTCAAATATTTTGTAACAGACTTTCTTCATAATCTCAGCAATAAGAAGGATTAGAGTCCTGACTGGTTTGGCTCAGTGGATAGAGCTTCGGCCTGTGGACTGACAGGTCCTAAGTTCAATTCTGGTCAAGGGCATATACCATGATTGTGGTTACATCCCCGGTAAGGGGTATGCAGGAGGAAGCAGCTGATCAATGTTTCTCTCTCATGGATGTTTTTGACTCTCTATCCCTCTCTCTATAAAAACAAAACAAAACAAAACAAAACAACAAAAAAACAATAATATATGTGTGTGTGTGTGTGTGTGTGTGTGTGTGTGTGTAATTGATTTTTTTCTACAGAGAGAAAGGGAGAGGGATAGAGAGCTAGAAACATTGATGAGAGAGACATAGATCAGCTGCCTCCTTCATACCCCCCACTGGAGTTGTGCCTGCAACGAAGGTACATGCCCTTGACTGGAATCGAACTTGGGACCTTTCAGTGCACAGGCTGAAGCTCTATCCACTGAGCAAAACAAGTTTAGGCAAAATATATTTTTTTGAAAATAAGAAGGATTAAAACTAAAAAGGATTCAGTGTACAAACTATCTAAATAAGGAAAAATAAAAACTGAAAAGAACCCAATATTTGTCTGCCAATTAACATCAACTTTCACTTTATATAGAGTGTCAGTATAAGAACCAAAACAAAGACCTTATTAGAAATCCTTAAAAATCAGGGTAAGGGGAGAAAACAAATAGTAAAAACCTTGTATTTAAAATAAATTAGAAGTAAACCCCAAGCTGAAAGTCACCATATTCTTCCCACTTCTTGGAAGGTCTTCGGTGCTGGCATTTGTCTGAATATATTCCTTGTATTATCTGCTCTGTTCCCACCGCATGCATTATGTGCTCTCTAAAGCTGCTATTTGTCACTGCTGTCTCCTCTATCAGTCTGCTTTTAAATAAGGAAGAAAGCAAGTAATTGCAAGTCAGGATATTAAACTGAAGAGCCTCACTGCATTCAGAGTCTGATGGCCCTGTGTGGCTGTGTCCGGGCCTACCAGCACACAGGGCGGTGGCTGCTCTGCACTGACGTCATTTCCTGGCGACAAGTTACCCCTACAGAACTCTCCAAGTCCCCTAAGGAAGTGCCAGTGCTAATGCATCTCCTGGTATATATCACATGTTACTGGGGGAACACAGTTGCATTGTAGAGATTCTTATTGGAGAATATAAAATATTGCATGCATATCTGAAAACAAAGACACACTGACCTAGAGATTCACAGTTGGTAATTGAACTTTTTTTTATATATATTGTTTAAGGTATTACATATAGTAGTACATATGTCTCCTTTTTATTTCTCCCTATTGACCTCCCCCAGGCCTTCCCATACCCTCAGTACATGCC
>PVJN01026968.1:0-28530 GCA_004026805.1 Lasiurus borealis | reverse complement strand
CATTTCCTTGCTCCTCCTCACTGGGCCAGGAATCCTCTGATGTCAGTGCCCTTGCCCTTCTCTCCACCTAACCTGATACTATGTGTGCAGTTTCCAGAAGGTAATGAGCCTTTCTCAAGATTCAGACACAGGTCATACCCCCAACCCCATTCCCTTTGTCTCAATAAAAGATTTTAATATCTAGATACCTTTTTTTTTTGTTGTTGACTACTAAGACTCTAGAACAAAAGGGAACTAAAAGACTGATACACCTGGAAGACATTTCATGGTGTCCATCTATCAGCTAAATCATGGGCTGTCCCCCAAGATCAGTATAGAGTTGAGATCGAGGCTGAAGGGAATGTGTACTGGTGCTACTGAGCCCCGTGAATAAGTGTTTGAACATTGGCTGTACATCATGAGTGTTGTTTCTCTGTCTCCAACCTATCCTCATTCTGGGTCCCTACCCCAACCTGTCACCTTGAGGAAAGCCCTCTTCACATCCTTGTTTCGGAGGCTGTAGATGATGGGGTTGAAGAAAGCGGAGATGACATTGTAGAACAGGGCCAACTTTTTGTCCTCTTCTGGAGAGGCCTCAGAGCCAGGCTTCATGTACATGACCATGGCCGGCACACAGAACATGGTGACCACAGTGATGTGGGAGGCACAGGTGGAGAAGGCCTTCAGCCGCCCTTGGCCTGAACGGATCCTCAAGATGGCAATGAAGATATTGATGTAAATGACAAGGATAAGGGAAAGTGGAACCAGGATGACACTAAAGCCTACAATGAAGTCTATCCAATCATTGACTGAGGTATCTGCACAAGCCAGCTTTAAGACGGCTGGGACTTCACAGAAGAAATGGTTGATCTTATTGGGGCCACAATAGGGCAGACGCATGGCAAACACAGTGTAGACAAGAGCAGAGATGACACCCCAGAGTCCACAGAAAATGACCATTACTCCACACAGCCATGGGCTCATGATGACTTTGTACCTGAGTGGGTGGCAGATGGCCACATACCTGTCTATAGACATGATGGCAAAAAGCCACGACTCGGTAATGCCTAGCACCAAGAAAATGTACATTTGGGCTACACAGCTGGCAAAAGAGATGGTCTTCTTCTGGCTGGCCATATGTGCCAACATCTGGGGCACAGTTGTAGTGGTGTAGCTAAGATCCAGCATAGAAAGGACTCCAATAAAGAAGTACATGGGTGTGTGGAGGTGGGAGTCCAGGCAGATGAGGATGGTGATTAAGCTGTTGCCCAGAATAATCAACAGGTAGGTCAACAGGAAGGCTGAGAAAAGCAGAGGCATCAGCCAGGGACTGAAGGAGAAGCCCAGAAGTATAAATTCAGTCACATAGGACTGGTTAGATTTTGCATTGTGTTCTACTTCTAAAGGGAAAAAAGAGGCACCAATTCAGACAGAGGTTTAGCTAAACTATGCGCCAGGGTGAGGGCTACTGATGGGGTTAGGGTAGTGGTCAGTGTCCTGGTATGGTGAAACACCATGATCCCCCTCAGCATGACACTCTATTTCACCCCCTCTTGTCTATTGCCACCACTCCCAGGAAATTTATGAAGAGAAAAGAGCTTTCACATCTGATTTAGACTCTGCCTCTGACCCACCAGCAATTACCCATCTAAGCCTCATTTTCCTCAGCTGTGAAATGAAGGCATTGGACTAGCTGATCTCTACTTTCCCTTAGTATCCTCTTCTCAATTAGGCAACCAGGTGTTCAGAAATAAATATTAATGTACGTACTCTATGAAATTTGGCAAATTTTAGTGAGAGAACCTACTTGGTCCTGTTGAAGACATGAATTTATTTTCCCACTCAAATTTTACCCATCACAGGTCGTGGTGTGTTTGAAGGAATGCTGAGTTCTAAATCCTTGGCTCTATAATTTACTGAATAAATGACCTTGAGCAAGCCTTTTACCCAGCATTTTATCCAGTTGAGACTACTTCCTCCAGTACAAAATGAGAATAATGGTTGCTTTGTTACAAGTTTGCTGCAAGGATTGGGTGATATTTTGGCATGAAAACCATCACACAGAAGGCCTAACATGTGGTCGATACGTAATAAATTTTAGCTGCATTTCTGGATGGTTTTCCACACACAGGACTGAGATTCAGGTCCAAATTACACAAGGAAACATCCAGAGATAATCCATCATATACGATGACCACAGTTTTCATTCTCCCAGATGCCCACATTCTGTTGCTTCTCTGAGCATTTCATTCACTTTTTTTTTAGCCTCTTACTGACTCTTAGGTCTTTCTCAACTTAAGTGCCTGGGCCTTCTTTCTTCCTGAGGAACAGGGGGAGGACAGCCTTACTGAAGAGATGTCATGTGCATCATGGTACTTAGGGAATGGGAGCAATCTCAATGCTGTCAGTATTATTCCTTTTCCAACTTATCTGGCTCAGCCTACTTGTTCTGCAGTCTGCTTGTTCTTCTTTGGAACATCATGAACAAGTCTTCATAAGAACCTGTGTCAACATTTCGTGCATCAGATGGTTTCTTGACTTTGGCCAAAAGACTGAATACACTTTGAACTTCCTATATATGCTAGGTATTTTTCTAGGACCTTCTTAGAGATGACTCAATAGATTTCAGTTAGCTGACAGAAACTATTTTTATTAAATTCTTACCTTTCACCGGAGGTTGCATTGTCTCCCCAGGTTGGTCTTAGTTTCTGAGAAAAGTACAATGGGTTGGGCCTGGTAGTCTCGAAGGGAGAGAAACCACACAGCAGCATGGAAAGTGCTTGCGGTTAGAGACAGCAGGTTCTGCTGGAATCCCAGCTCTGGCTTTATCTGCTATGTGACTTTGGACTGTTAGCTCACTTTGTAGGCTTCGGTTTCCTTACCTGTGAAACAGAAATAAAAATACCTACTTTAAAAGCCACATTCTTCCTGGGAAGAAGAATCCGCAGAATATGAGAATCTTGTACCTATGGGCCAAGAATAAAAAAATGTGCTGCCATTTCTAACCTTTCTTTTCTTTCTCTTTCTTTCTTTCTTTCTTTCTTTCTTTCTTTCTTTCTTTCTTTCTTTCTTTCTTTCTTTCTTTTTTCTTCCTTTTGTTTACACACAGCCAGTAAATGGCTTGCTCTTTAAGAGTCTGATGATAAAAGGTGTTTGACCTGGTTGAACCATACACAAAGGCTGAGGGCAAGTGGAACACACTGTCTCTAAACCAGTGGCATGTGTCCAAGGGTTCTGCTCTGCAACCCTGATGAGAAATTTGGGCTCCTTGAAGCCCTGGGTTCCCATCTTCCTTCCCCCAACTCTCCTGAAAGTAAAACACTCTTCACTGGGAAGAAATTGCCTGACCTTCAGGTCTAGGACCAGAAAGCCCATGTGAGGGAAAACAAAGGGCAACATCATTATCCACCATGATGAGCCTGGCCTCTGTACCTCCATTTGGGCTAAAAATATAAAATTCAGCTTTTGGCCTGTACTTTACAATATACCTTGGCACTCATTCTCTCTTTGAGACTCATGAGAGAGCTTCATGATGACTCTGTGAGAAGTATAGGGCAGATATCATTATCTTCATCTCACAAATGGAGAAAGGAGACTCAAAGAGGGAACATGTGGGAGAAACTGAATCTCTCTCATTCTTTAGCTGCAGTAGGATTTCTCATGAGCAGCAAAACCATAGCTAACCAAACCAGAGCTCAAATCCTCTGAGTCCTCCATGTCTGAATGTTTTCTGGCTTTGATCCACAAAAGAGAAAAGGAAAACATGAGGTCAAAGAATTTTTGGTTGGAAGAAATTGATGGCATCTCTAAGATCAACGAAGTCATACCAGCCAGAAACCTGGGGAAATCTCCTCATCTTCTTTCTCATTCCCCCTACATCCTATCTGTCCTCAGGTTTCATTGCCACCAGCCACCACCCCCAAAGTGCTAGGTAACTGGCATCTCTCTCTCACTCGGATTTCACCTCAGTCCTCCAGCTGGCCCTTTGTCTACTTCAACTGGGCACTGGTTTGCAGAGCACTCTTTCAAAAACAAAAATTTGATGGAATCACTACTTCCATTTTTCAATGGCTCCCTTGTCTACAGGGCAAAGTCTAAGAAAGTTAGACCAATATCCTGGCTTTGCTCCTTAAAACTAGACCCAGTTTTGGTTATCAGACTCCAAGGCAGACCAGGCACTTAAAAAAATCTCTAGCTACTGCAAGAGCTGAAGCAGAAAGCATCCAGTGGCCCAACATGCATATGCAGAGAGGAGACCTAGTAAGAAGATGGATCCCAGATCAGCTCCTTGGACTCTGTCTGAGCTCAAGGCAGCAAGCCCATATTTCACTTGGAAATTCCACAAGTCAAGCACATCCCCACATAGCAGCTCAGCTTGAATGTGCATGATTTTATTGTTTCCCACTGTAACCTCATTACTTAATACAGAGTCTGGTGCATATTAATACCCAATAAATACTTACTGACCAGCAGACCCTGTGGAAATAAAAGAGAGAGAGAAAGAGAAAAGAAACGAGTATAGACATTCTCTCTTTCTATGTTTTTTTCCTTTCTGTTCCTCAGAGATCTGGAGAAAATGATGTGTGTCTGGAGGTCACAAGTCCCAGGAGAAATCAGGGCACAGGTTGGTTGAGAGAGGAAGGTTGAGAGAATTGGCACCAATTGTCATGAATCTCTCTAGCATTTCTCTCAACTTCTACCTAAGCCAATAAATAATCATATAAAATAGTATTTTAAATAATAAATTCAACTATTTAATAACAACAATGTGCAATTATATGTCATAATATAATTACTTTAATAATTCAATACATTATAGGATATTGTTGCTGCAACAGCTTACTTGGTGCCAAGCACTATGATTTATTTTATTTTATCCCCATAACTGGGGTGCTGGTTGAAATATTTAACAATAATTGTGGGCACCCTCCAATCAGAACAAACACCTGTCATAGGAAACAGAAGTTGTACCAGAATGCCTACAAGCTGACCATGAGCCTGCACAGAGCTACCCTGTGACGCAGGCATTATTGCTGTCCCCATTTTACACATGAGGAAAGCGGTGACACAGCTTGCCCAGGGACACAGTGGTAGCCAACTGCAGTGCCTGTGCCATAACCAGCAGGTGACACTGTCTCTGAGCCTCAATGAGAATATGGTTGGACTTACTGCCTGAACACCATCCTCCCTCTTCCTCTGCCACTTACTTGCTCACGTGCTTTCTCATTTCCTGCCTCCTCCAGGGTAGAAGCTGAAATAAAAGCGGGCAAGAGGACCAGAAATTGTGACCAAAGAGTGAAGTGACAGCTGACCAGGCAGCTGACCAGGCCACGCAGGTGCAAAGAGACAATAATGCCAGGCTGCTGGTGCCCAGTCCGTGCATAGTAACATATGCTGACCCTCCCTGAGGCTGCTTGCCGCCCGCTGCCCTCCATACCATGGTTTCCTTCTTCACAGCGAGCTGCATGAGGGAAAGATCAGAGGTCAGGCAGGTGATGCCAGAGCTGGCTCTTCCCTGTGGCCTGCCATGTCCAGCAACCCCTGGAATTCTCAGTGCTGCCTGGGAAGGAGAGAGAGCATTGGTTCTCGAAAACTGGGTGTATCCTCCTCAGGGGTCTGTCGGCTGGGCCAGAGGACAGATGGGGTGAGCCATGAAAGCCTGGCAGGATCCAGAGGTCCTGAGAGACTGAAGACAGAGCAGGTGTATAGGGGAGTCTGGGGTGGCAGATCCCCATCTATAGGCAGCAAAAATGGACTCACTAGAGCATAAACCAGAGATCCAGACTGGACATAATAGAGGAGCATCAGGAAGGTCAACATACACAGGTGGACACAGAGGACCAGAGCGGCAGGACAGAGTAACACCAGACTGGAAAGAGATGGAAACCGAAGATAGAATCCGAGGGTCAGAGAGGGGCCTGGAGCTGGGTCCAGGGAGCAGGTGCACCTCTGGGGCAGCTGCCGCCTTCCCTCACCCACTCCTGCTAGAGCACACTTACATGGATTTCTGAAATGTGCAACCTCCCTAAGCACCCCATGCAGATGCTGCCTTCAGAGTAAGAACCTGCCCAGTCCATGGCACCCCCAATCCTGGTCATCACCTCCCAGCCTGTCTTGTACTGAGCTAAAAGCAAGCACTGGTCTATGCTGACATCAATGATATGGTCTCTAAAGCTCCTCTCTACCTCATATCTGCTCCTCCACCCTCCCATTTATCTCTGCTTCAGAATCCCATCTGCATTACAATGCAGCAGCCCTTACCTGCGCTACTTTTCCTTGTGAGGGTGTGTGGGCCTGTCTGAGTCGCCTTCTCTCCTCTTGATAAGCCCTTCTGCCCTGATCCTGCCCATCTTCCCCAAGCTGGATCCTCACCCTCATCCAATATCTTTAATTCCAGGCTGCAGCCCCAGCAGACACTTCCCACTGACAGCACAGGGGTGGCCCCGCCCTTCTGCTCAGCAAGAGCAACCTCTGGGGAAGCAACTGTGCACAAGAGACCCAGTGATTGTCATCAGACAGACTTGGTCAAGTCACTTAGGTTCCCAGAGCCTCACTGTCCTCACTGTAAAATGGAACTCTGCTCCCTTATAGAATAATAATGCGGGCCATTGGGTTTGTTTTTATTTTGAATAGTTATTATGGGCAGATATTTGATATACACTAAATCTTCATAGCAGTACTATCCCTACTTTACAGATACAGAAATGGAAGCTTGGAACCTTAAGGAAGCTATGCAGAGCTGGGATGCTGGACGCGGTTTTGTCTGACCACACAGGCTGTTGTTTCTATCTGGTGCTGAACCTGGTGTCATGATCTGGCACAAGCCAGGCCAGAGGCAGGGAGGCCACTCTGGTGGGAAGAACAGAGATACATATGGAGGGGGAGGTCCAGACACAAGAGCAGCAACTTTAAAAAAAAAATAAATTTTTAATTGATTTCAGAGAAAGGGAGAGGGAGAGAGAGAGAAAAAAAAAACATCAATGATGAGAGAGATAATTGATTGGCTGCTTCCAACACGTCCCTATATGTCCCACACTGGGGATTGAGCCTGCAATCGGGGCATGTGCTCTGACCGGGAATTGAACTGTGATGTCCTGGTTCATAGGTAGAAGCTCAACAACTGAGCTACACCAGCCTGGCAAGAGCAGCAACTTTTGAGGGCAGCAGACTCTTTGGGGGCTTCTGCTAGATACACATTCTTCTGGGGTTAGGGAAGGGAAAGGGGAAAGGAATGGGCGTTCATCATACACCTTCATGTGCCCGACTCAGGCATCATTTCACTTAATTCCCCAATCGCTCTGAGAAAGAAGCATGTGTGAATGAGGACACTGAAGTTCAAAAGTGAAAAGACTTGTCCAAGGTCAAACAGCTGTTTGAGGCATCTGAGGCCCCGATTTAGGTCTGCCTGGTTGTAAAGTGCCTCACACACTCTGCTTTGCGGGGTGTGAGGCGGGGGAGATGGACGGGTGGGCCGGTAACAGCCAAAACCACTCAAGTCCCTAGCCTGGGGCTGAGGCCCCTCCTTCAGCTTTTCTGAGCCCCGCAAGTTGGACTTCAGTCTTTCTGAGAGTTCTGAGTTGTTCACGAGGCCTCTACCTGAGCTTTAAGGTTGCGGAATCTGAGAGAGAGAGAATCCTGCTTCCCAGTCTGGAGGCCATTCCCCTGTGGATTCTTTGAAACCCAGGATAATTCCTGCTGGAGTCTTCCCTGTTTTCTGAGCAAAGTAATCCATGTTCATCAGATAAAATTCATAATGACAGAAAGGTGGAAAGAAGAACATAATTAACCTCTCTGACCAGGGTGGCTCAGTGGTAGAGGGTCAGACCACTTATTAAAGGGTCTCGGGTTTGATTACCGGTCAAAGGCATGTACCTGGGTTGCAGGTTTGATCACTGGCCCAGGTGATCAAAGGAGATCAGGTGATCAGGTGCGTGTAGGAGACAACCAATCAATGGCAGGCACATTGATGTTTTTCCTTTCCTTGCCCCCTCCCTTCCACTCTCTCTGAAAATCAATGGAAAAAATGTCCCCAGTGAGGATTAACACACACAAAGAGAGAAGAATTTAATTACCCTATAGTTTCTCACATACAACAGAGAACATTTCTGTTATATTTCTCTCTTATTTTTTTCTATACCTAAATAAAAGTGGCTACTTTCCTCACCCCACTGATATTATACTTCACATAGAATTTTAGTGTGACAGATACTAGTTGGTTGACTATTTATTTCCCCCTTCCTTGCTGATAAAACCATGTTCTTCCTGACAACCATGTTCTTGTTTGGGGTAGTCAAGAGGTCATGAATGGTCCAAGCCCAAATGGCACTTCCATTTCTCCCTTACCCAGAAGCCCTTTCAGCTAGGGCAGTCGTGGAACTTGGTCCTGTCTTGGTAGACAAAAGGGAACTCAGCTGAAGAGCTTTTGTGAAAATACTGATTTTCCTAACGAAGGGATAGTGACTGTGATACAACCCCTTCCCCTAAGTCCTCTTTCTCTTACCAGGAATACAGACGTTGTGTCTGGAATCAGACAAGCCATCTCCAGTAGACCATAAGGAAACAGGTTTATCCAGATGTGAACTAGCACAAGTAGTTGCTCCCCTCAACTGCCTGTGATGTGAAGAAAATTAATTTCTGCATATTTAACCACTGTTAGTTGGATTTTTGGTTTTCAGCAGGAAAATCCTAATGAATTAAGCATTCTGCCTTCAGAAAACAACAACAACAATATTATATGATGAGCATTTCACCCAGATTTCAGGTTTAGTCTTTAGAACTGTGAGAAATAAATGTTTGTTGTTTAAACCATCCAGTCTGTGGTATTCTGTATAGTTGCTCATGCTGACAGAGGCCAAGATGGTAAGAGTGCACAGAGCAAAGCCCTAGAAAAAAGCACTGCAGAGAGAGAGAGTGAGCATATGAGAGCACCCTGGAGTTCTGCAGGTGAATACTGATCTATCGGTGCATGTATGTGAGGAAACCACTAGAGGACTGGGGAGAGGGGAAGGGGTGATTAGAAGGATAATAAGGAATATTATAAATAATTTTATTTCAATAAATTAGATAACTTAGGTAAAACATTTGAATTCATTAAAAGATATTATATATCCAAATTGTGGTTGGATTCAATTGGTTAAAAATACATATATATATTTAATACACCATGGCCAAGAGGTACGAGGTTGAGAGGCAGAAAAACTTGCTGGAATGAAAGCAGCTTCAAAGGGCACAGGTCTGGGTTCCAGCCCCATCTGGACCACTTCCCAGCTGTGTGACCCCAGAGGATGGTGATGATGATGACCAAGGCGGTGATCTCTCCCATTTCTTGAGGGCATGCTATGCTTGGTGTCATGTGCTTAAATACTTCACCTCACTTAATCCTCAGAACAATGTGAAGTTCATATTATTATCCAAATTTTACAGTTTAAGAAACGAAAGCTTAGAAAGATCAAATAACTTGCTTGATTTTCTAATAGAGATAAGACTGGGATTTGAACTCAGATTGGGATTGAATGAGATAACTGCTAAATGGTTGGCACAGCACTCTTAGACAAACTCCCTTACCTGCTTATTTATCTATAGACTAGAGGCCTGATGCACAAAATTCACACAAGGGGCTTGGCCCTTGCAACCCTGGCTTTATCCAGAAGGATGTCGGGATGGGTGTTCTAGTCTAATTAGCATATTACACTTTTATTATTATAGATGTGAAATCCCCTCTTTCTTTTTTTTTAAATATATTTTATTGATTTTTCACAGAGAGAAAGGGAGAGGGACAGAAAGTCAGAAACATCGATGAGAGAGAGAGACATCGATCAGCCTCCTCCTGCACGCCCCCTACTGGAGATGTGCCCACAAGCAAGGTACATGCCCCCAACTGGAATCGAACCTGGGACCTTTCAGTCCGCAGGACGGCGCTCTATCCACTGAGCCAAACCAGTCTTGGCTGAAATCCCCTCTTGAACATGAAATCTCTGCTTCATGTTCAAGAGGTTCCTCCTTTTTGTGGGCAGGCAGAAAATTATCACCACTGTTCCCTCTCACTTGCTTGAGGCATGTGTGGCCTGGGGAGGAGCCCTCCACTGCAATCCAGGCACCTGGGCACCTGCCCCTGCTGCTGAGTGTTTTCTCCCCTCCCTTACCCAGAGAATAACTAGGCTGACCCTTAGGACTGCTCAATTATTGCTGTCAGTATAGGACCTGCCATTGAATGAGCCCCTTCTGGTACCAGGATGTGTGCTAAGCACCTTACATGCAACTTCTTAACCCTCACAGCATTGTTCTCTGTTCTGATATGATGAAAGTTAGAGTCAGAGAGGCAAAGTGACTTGCCCAAGATCATATGGTGATAAAATGGTAGAGTCAGCATTCAACCACCAACCTGGTTCTATCTTTCTTTCTATATTGCACAACAAACCCTGGCTCTGTGTCTTGGGGGTTCCAGAACCTAAGTCTGGGTAAGGGGGTGATATAGAGAATAGACAAATAGTCAAGAGAGGAAACACAGCAAGATCTATGACCATCCTGTGAAATATCTACTGCCTGTGCCCCTGGCTAGGGCTACCCCAGATCAGGTAGCTACCTGGCCCACGGCCCCCATATCTAGACACATTTTGAGAGTGAAGGGGAGTATTTAAAATAATTACAGGAGCTAATTGATCTACAACATGAAACAGTTCATGAAAATTAAGATATGAGATCATCTTACCCAATCCCACTCTTGGCTGCCCTGCTGTCTCCCCACAGGTGGGGCTGACCACTGTGGCTGATACTTGTTAGACCTAAAAATCTGAGTTGCCTGAGGTAATGTGCTATGTTTCTGGGGACCTAAGCAGTCACAGTCCCCCACTCTGGGGAAGCATCCAGTCCTGCTCAGCTGTGGACTTGCTCATCATTTTGCTCCAGCTATACTCATAGGACTTCTTTGCACTTTGCCATCAGAAACTGTCCTTTCAGATGACTTGCTGTGTCCACGACCCCTCCACTTCCCAGGACTCATCAGTTCTTCACCTCAAGTCCCATCTAGTGACCCAGGCCCTAATCCTGCACACAGACACTCTTTGGCCCTTGATTATCACTTGATCTGGATTCCTCATCACTGGCCTCTACCAAGGCAAAAGTATTCCCCATTGTCCTGAAGTCCCCCAGTTCCCAGACTGAACTTCACCTTGCCTTGAACTTGACCTTCGTCACCACACCCTACAGAAGTTAAATTCTGCCTTGCTGGGCTGGACCATCTCTCATAGTTGGTCAGTGCCTTCCACTCAAGAGGCAGGCTCTACCCAGTGAGCTCTGTCCAGCAGCAGTTAATGAGGCAGAGCCAGCCTCCTGCCTCAGGGATTCCAGAAGGAGCCAAGAGAGTACTTAGTTGGAGACAATGTCCTCCAAGTGGGTCTGAGGGAGACTGTGCATCTATCCTGGCCTTTGACCACCTCGTTCCTACACAAGCCTTATAGATGCCCTCCACTCTGACTATCCACACCCTGTAAACCAGTACTGCACCTTGGCCATGGAGACACTGCAGTAGAACTATTTGGAATCTGACTATTCTAGGCTCAAGTTCAGACAACACAATGTATCTGCTATGTGGTGTGAACAGCCACTTAATTCTCTGAAACTTCCTGTGCTCCTGATCTATCAAATAGCTTACTGTCCTTGTTGTGAGGATTAATTGCCTGGCAAAGCCTCTGATAAGAATAAATGTTCAAAAATAAGTAGTTTTCCTGCAGTAATAGGTGTGGTAGCATTTATATCACCATGAGGTGTGTGGCCTTGGATAATAAGTTTCAATAGTGGTAGTTATGAGGATATTGATAGCTATTGGCAGTATTTATATAATCTATAGTCAAGCCATAGGTATACTCTATTAGGTGTGTGGCCTTGAATAAAATGCTTGAGGACATACAAGACACACAAAGGTGCTTGGAAAGGACACAAAGCCCATTTTAGTATTATCACTGTCACACAGAAATGTGCAGCTCAGCCATAGGACTCCTCCCTCCTCTAAGTCTCAGTGGGAAGAAAGTTCAGTCCCCAAACGGAAACTTCACAAAGATGTCCAGCTCATTTGCTCTCCGGGACACTCCTGAAATGCCTTGAGGACATTAACTTCCTGGTTGTGTTTTTCATCTTCCCAGAGGCTCTGCGCTGCATTCACCAGCATGGACAGGGGATCCCCAGGGCTTCTCAGGATTGGAAATCCACTCTCCAACCCATTCTGATAAAAGAGGGCCCGAGTCTGCCCACTGGGAGCCCCTCCCTCCAGGGCTGCTGTGTCCAACACTCTTAGGAGAGGCACACATCTCCCATGTAGGGCACCGTGCCAAGGAGCGGGGTGAACTGCTTTCTGCCACAGAGCACAGACCAAGAGAAACCAGGCTGATGCAGGAGTGAAGGAGGCAACTCAAGCAGAAGAACAGGGGCTGGTCATTTGTAGGTGAGACTGAGGGAGGGGATGGGAGAGTTTCCTTTCCTGGGCATCCCTAAGAATGGACAAAAGATCCCACCCTAGTCTGTGCCTACTCACTGGGGGAGGAGAGAAGGGTGTGCCTGCCCTCACTAGCAGGAGTGGGATCTCCAGCACACTTCCCCAGATTTGCACACATCCTTCTCAGGAGGACCCTCACTCCTGATGCACCCTCATGAGCCATCTGCTCCCTTCTTCTTTACTAGAATTGCAGAGCCAGGGAAGGAGCAGGGATGCAATGGCTGATGGAGAAAGGAGAGTGGATATGAATATGGCATTTTCCTGGTGTGAGGTTTTGATGTAATTTTTCTTCATGGTTGCCTTTGAGAGAGTGGCAGAGTGCAGTGGTTAAGAGCCCACAGCCAGAGACCCAGGATTTAGGTCTGGTCCTGCGGTGTACTAACTTGGCAAAAAGCAAAACAGAATTTGGTGTTGAAGCAGAGAAAATTAACACTAAAATAGGACTTCAGAAGTGGTCTGCAGATCCCTGTTAGAGCTGTGGAGAGATCTATATGAGGCGGCCTCTGCCTACAAGCTGGCTGAGAAAATAGTACATTAAATCTACAAGACCAGGCTGGTGAGGAGGAAACCCCGAGCTGAGCCTTGAAAGTTGGTGGGATGTGAAGTAGAAGAAAGATTATGGAAACATTCAAGCAGATAAATACTTTAGGAAAGGGTAGTGGAGATCTGCCTGGCATATATTCCAGAACCAAGAAAGGTGGCTTGGAAGGTCTTTGGCTCAGAGAGGAGGCCACCCCAGCTGCCCAGACTGGGATCCTTTTGGTGGTTGTGCTTTTAACAACATGGCTTAGAAGTTTCAGAGGTACTAGTGAATCTCAGGCTTGAAAATTGGTTAGAACCAGATGGGAAAAACCTTAAAGTTCAGCCTAAGGAGGCATGAGAAAGGGGATGAGAGATGAACTAGTACCTGCTGATGGGTGCACCAGGAAAGGAGGAGGCCAGTAAGATGCCACAGAAAATGTCCAGGTCTGGATTGTGAACTGGTGGATAGGAGGGTATGAGCCCTATCATTCTGGATTCAGAGTTTGCCATTTGCACTGTTGACCAATCCTTATTTCTTTAAAATTTCTCTTCTCAATGTCTAAAACTCTGAGCTTCCTTAGTTCTCCTCCTCCCTTGATAAAGATTGCTTCTTTGGGACTTTTTTTTTTGTCATCAAATTATTGGTGGTTCCTAAAGCTCAGACCATCTTCTTTTGTCCTTTCAGACTCAGACTGTCACCATCATCCTGCAGCAATCAGTCCTCACTGGGACCTCAGAAGCTTCAAAATGCTATGATAGCTCCTATCCTCTCCCTCTACTCTTCCTTCCACTCAGCTTCTCATCTTCCTTCCACTCAGCTTCTCATGACCTAAATTGCTACCATTTACTGGGCTCTTTCAATAAACCAGGTATATTTCATGTACTCTCCACCATGGAGGAGGTATTATAGATGGCAACATAGACTCTGAGAGGCTAAGTGACTTGCGAGTAGGTAAAAAGGCTTTAAGACTCAGGTGCATTGACCCCTGAATCTATGCTCTATGCACCCTCCTATACTCTGGTCTCATGTCTCCAGCTCCTAGAAGGCATCTCTTGTCAAAACAATCCTGTTCAACCGATTGCTCAGTTCCTCTTGGTGCTCATGGCATTGATACAGTCATAGGTTACAGCCTGGCATTACTGCTATCAAAGAATAGCAGAACCAGAAGGGTCCTTTGGAGTGGTCAAGTCCAACAACTTCACTTAAACATGGGGCTTTGAAGTTCACAGAGAGCTATGGACTTGCTCAAGATCACACAGCAAAATCAGGGCAGAGTCAAGACGAGTCCCTTGCTCTTCTGATTTCCAGACTCATTCCACTTATACTAACCCCTTTTACTTGCCGTGTGTGTGTGTGTGTGTGTGTGTGTGTGTGTATGTGTGTGTGTACATATTGCAAAATATCTTTACTTACAGTATTTCATATGCTCCTTGCCATTCCTCTGTGCCATAGATGTGTTACCTCTATCTAACAGATGATGAGACAGCTAATGGATGTGAAGAGACTTGCCTGAGGTCACACAGCTGGGTAAGTGACAACCATGGGACATTCAGGAAGAGCTGAATTTAAAATGTGGTCCTGGGTGGTAATTGTAAGGACTTAGAAGAGAATCCCACAGATATCTAAGCATAAGAAACAAAGTTCAGACAGCTCTTAGGGGCTGGGGGTAGCAAGTCTGGAAGCAGAGTCACTCTCTGTGCTGCTCGGGACTGTGAGTCTCCTTCTCTGCTTCCCAGCATGCCTGCTATTTTGCATCAATGCAATACCTCTCTTTTTTTTCTCTATAGCTTCAGCTCCCCTGTGACTTTGAGTTTCCATTGCATCAGCTTTGCATTGACAGTATCTTAGCCCCCCATAGCCCACCGACAGACATTTAGTGTCATAATTTTAAATTCTCAGCAGGGAATTGTTTTCCAGCTTGGGACAAGTGTACATCCTTAGTAGAATTCGGCAGTGGCCAGGGGTTGGCTGGGCCCCCTACTATAAACATGGCCACCTGATGCGTTCTATGGGTGATGGTGGTTTCCAGGGAAGGGTCTATGGGCAGTCAGATAGCCTATATTCTATTAATGTCCAAATCCAGAGCTTCTGACTTATTTCCCAGTGCTAGGACTGCCCTAGCTTCCTTTCCCTTTTCATTCAACTCCACAAAGGTTTAACCAAATCTTTTTGTGTGTGTGCAAGATGCTGTATGTGTGACTCAACTTCTATCAACTCTGTCCTCCCTCCCACAAGGCCAAGGACAGAACAGGGAAGTTCTGCTTGTCTTTAAGAGTAGATCACCATGCAGAGCCTTGGCAAAAAGAACTACAGCTCTGTATCCGAGTTCATTCTCCTTGGCTTCTCCAGTGAGCCACAGGTCAGAATGGCCCTGTTCACTTTCTTCCTCCTCCTCTACCTCATCACCCTTCTGGGCAATGGACTCATCATCACCCTGATCT
Source organism: Lasiurus borealis (assembly GCA_004026805.1). Classification (NCBI taxonomy): domain Eukaryota; kingdom Metazoa; phylum Chordata; class Mammalia; order Chiroptera; family Vespertilionidae; genus Lasiurus; species Lasiurus borealis. The sequence goes on along the minus strand of PVJN01026968.1, from coordinate 13,100 downwards.
ACTTGGATTCACATCTCCACACGCCCATGTATTTCTTTCTCAGCATCCTCTCCTTGGTGGACATGAGCTATGTAACCACCACCATGCCCCAGATGTTGGTTAATATGGTGTGTCCAAGGATGACTATCTCTTGGGGAGCTTGTGTAGCCCAGATGTTCATCTTCTTGGTCCTGGGCATTACTGAGTGTGTCCTCTATGCCGTTATGGCCTATGACAGGTATGTAGCCATTTGCTTCCCCCTTCACTACACCCTACTCCTGAGCCGTCCCGTTTGTATCAAGATGGTCACAGTCTGTTGGTCCATTAGCATAGCTGGGGCCTTTATCTACACTGTCTTCACCATGCGTCTGCCTTATTGTGGTCCTCACAAGATTAACCACTTTTTCTGTGAGGTCCCTGCTGTTCTGAAGTTGGCCTGTGCAGACACATCATTCAATGACCAGTTAGATTTCGCCTTGGGTTTCATCCTGCTTTTGGTCCCACTCTCCCTCATCCTGGCCTCTTATGTTCGCATCTTTATCTCCATCTTGAGAATCCGTTCATCCCAGGGGAGGCTCAAGTCCTTCTCTACATGTGCTTCCCACGTCACTGTAGTCACTATGTTCTATGGGCCAGCCATGCTCATGTACATGAGGCCTGGCTCCTGGTACAACCCAGAGCGGGACAAGAAGCTAGCCCTGTTCTACAATGTTGTCTCTGCCTTCCTTAACCCCATCATCTACAGCCTTCGGAACAAGGATGTAAAGGGGGCCCTTTTGAAAGTACTTAGAAGACAGATGGCTCAATGACCTAGGATCTTTTAGAGTTGTCCAGGCTCATGATGGAGCTCATGTGGTTTCATAAAAATACATCAGTTCTGATCACCCTGAGTCTTCCTGGGATTGTAAGCAGCTGGGAGAGAGGGTGGCCATACCTAGACTGAAGATCTCCTCATTGGTTGGAAGACTTTTAGCTGCCACCACCCAATGACTCAGTTAAGTAGTAAAAGCAAAGTATTTCTTCTACAAAGACTATATCTTTATGGCTCAAGGTCATTGCTTTATTGCTTTTTCTGGTTGTTTTTCTTGCCTTTGAAAATTTATGTCAGTGCAATATGATCTCAGCCAAATGTTTAACATGTGTACATGCTTTTCCACAGTGTAAAGAATTTGGGGATGACAATGGCATAAAAAGGAGAGAGATTATGCAAGAAGACAGTCTTGCCTTACTGTCTGCCATGCATTTATAGATAATATTTAACATTGTTTTTTTTGCACTAGATGCTATAAAATCTAAGCTACAGTTATTTTAGACATATCTGTGTAACTGTGGCAAATAACCGATCTGATCTGGACTCAACTTGTGAAACTGAATCTGACCTGATTTACATTTTAATCTTTTTTTTTAAAGGATGAAATAATTACAGAGAAAATTGAAGTGTTCTTCAAATATTACCAACTCCCCTGAATCAATCACTATGATTAAACTGAAGTTTTTTAATGTATTTTTAAGTTTTTGCTACATACAATTGTATCAATGAACAATATATAGAACCACTTTTGTTTAATTTTTTTAATGGTAATGTAAGGTCGGTATCACTCTGACAAAATTTTAATTCAACATCATGGTTCTGACATTCACTCATTTGACAATAACAGGTCTAGCTTATTCCCTTTGACAAGCATTTGAATATACTACACTTTATCTACTATTGAAGACTTGTTTATTTCCAATTTTTCACTGTTTAAATAATTCTGCAACTATTGTCTTCGGACATTTTTCCCTGTGTAAATATTTTTCTAAGATTTATGTATATTGGACTTTGAATATTGTAGAATAAAAGAACATTTAAATTTACTAGATACTCCTAAATTATTCTTCCAAGTAATTACACCAATCTACACCTTTCATTCTTTCATTATCAATACTTAATATTGTGTATATATCTCAAACATCCTAATTTTCTTGTCTGTGGCATAGATGGAAAGTGGCCACATTATTTTTTGTTTCATTTGTATTTCCCTAGTTGCTGGAGAATCTAACTTCTTTTTGGTAAGATTGTTTGTAGTATTGTCAAGTGAGTATAGTGGGTTCTGAAGTCGCAACTCTACCTACCCTTTACTAACTCAGTGATGATGGGAAAGTTACCTCATTTCTCTGAGTTTCAGTTTCCTCTTCTGGTAATGGAAAGAAAATACCAGGTAGTATACACTTCAGAGGGTTGTTGGAAGTATTAATAAGATAATATATGTAAAGCACTTAACACAGTGAGTAACAAATGTGAAGTGTTCAGTAATGTAAGTTATTATTTGCCTTTTCTTGATTTGTAATTTGTTATATACATTTTGGATATTAATTATTTGTCTGTTATATGCATTGAATATGTATTCTTTTAGCTAATTATTTGTTTTTTCTTTATAATTGCATAAGTCAGAGACAAACAAAAGGAAGAAAATGAAAAATGACCATTACTTTAGATCTGGAGATAATTACTGTTAACATTTTAGTGTTTTGCCGAAACCAGTTTGGCTTAGTGGATAGAGCGTTGGCCTGTGGACTGAAAGGTCCCAGGTTCAATTCAGATCAAGGGCATGTATCCTGGTTGTGGGGACATCCTCAGTAGTGGGCTTGAAGGAGGTGGCTGATCAATGTCTCTCTCTCTCATCTATGTTTCTAACTCTCTATCCTTCTCCTTTCCTCTCTGTAAAAAAATCAATAAAATATATTTAAAAAAATATTAATACAGCACTTAATAAATTTTAAACTCTGAAATATAAACACTAAAATGTTTTTTAAATATATTTTATTGATTTTTTACAGAGAGGAAAGGAGAAGGATAGAGAGTTAGAAACATCCATGAGAGAGAAACATTGATCAGCTGCCTCCTGCACACCCCCTACTGAGGATGTGCCCACAACCAAGGTACATACCCCTGACCGGAATCGAACCCGGGACCTTTCAGTCCACAGACCGACGCTCTATCCACAGAGCCAAACCGGTTTCGGCTGTATTAATATTTTTGAAGCTATATATTATAATACAATTGTTAAACAACTTATTATTTGTTTTCATGATTTTAAAAATTGAATTATAAAGTATGTATTCTTCTGTAGCTCCCCTCCACCCGGTTCCCACCCCACCTTCTGCCCTTACACCCCCCTGCACTGTTCTCATCCATAGGTGTTCGATTTTTGTCCAGTCTCTTCCTGCAACGCCCACAACCCTTTCTCTCTGAGAATTGTCAGCCCACTCCCTTCCTATGCCCCTGATTCTATTATATTCACCAGTTTATTCTGTTCATCAGATTTTTAATTCACTTGATTTTTAGATTCACTTGTTGATAGATATGTATTTGTTGTTCATAATTTTTATCTTTACCTATTTCTTCTCCTTCTTCTTCTTAAAGAGTACCTTTCAGCATTTCATATAATACTGGTTTGTCAATGATGAACTCCTTTAGCTTTTTCTTATCTGTGAAGCTCTTTATCTGACCTTCAATTCTGAATGATAGCTTTGCTGGGTAGAGTAATCTTGGTTGTAGGTTCTTGCTATTCATCACTTTGAATATTTCTTGCCACCCCCATTTGTCCTGCATAGCTTCTGTTGAGAAATCAGGAGGAGGGGGAGGGGACTTCATCCAGGGAGTGCAAGGTACAGCGAGGCTCCAGGACTCTGGCCCTGACTTCCCGCTAGCCTGTGGTGCCCAGGAGGAGGGCCAGTATGAGCCTGGATGAACCAGGGTGGCCCTGCCTAAGGATCCCTCCTGTCTCAGAAGCCAGGGTCTTGGGCTCAGCTCTCACAGGCCTCTCCCCGCTGTGGCTCTCAACTTCTTGCCCAAACCCAGTCTGGGTCCTGCAGGCAAGTTCCAAATGTAACTCCACTCCCCCTGGCTGACGGTAGGGCCTTCTCACACTTAGAAAGGATGGAGCCAAAAGTTCATTCTGCCCTCCAGGCAGGACTGAGTTCACTTTAGCCAGAGGGGAATTCACTTTCACTGCTGCACTGTCTCAGGACCGCAGGATGCAGGTTCTTCCTGTCACCTGTCAAGTCCTTGGTGCTACAGTCTTTAGGGAGTGAGGTGCCACAGCCGGAGACTGGCCCCTTCTCTCCTGCTTGAGAAAAGCTTCTCACCAAGGGATTTGAAATGCCAGACAGAACCCACCCTCAGAGGGCTGAGACCACTGGACAGTTAAAGACCACCATGGGCATTGTACTTTATAAGACACATATTAAGATGTACCCATATCCCACATTCAATATAATTAATCTAGCACTATGTAACTACATAACAGGTTATACAATTCTATATCTTATATATAATCTTACCCTTATATAGCTTACATACACTAGTTTCCATTGACTTTGAGGTTGACTGAAATTATCTTAGAAAAGGGGAAAATATTATTTTATATCCACTTGTTTCTGTCCATTTGTGTTTTTATACCTTTTGATTTCCCTTTTCCTCTTGTTTCTAATAAAATACATTTTGGAAAACCACAGCCTGTCTTGGGTGATCTCAAGGGAAAAAGACTCTACTCTGTCCACTTAAGGTTGAAGAAAATTAGAGAGGAGAGAGTGGGCCTACTGTTATCCCCAGATGCAAAATTTAGGTAGTCCAGAGAGAGGTTAAAACTCAGTGGGGCGTTTTGTGCTCTGTTCCCTCTTGCTGGGAGGGACCTTCCCAACACTCTCTTTATTCCTAGTAGAATCTTCACAAATGTACATTGATTTTTCCCAGGCTTCACCAATCTGCAGGTTCATGTGATTGGGCATCACCCATATTTACTGGCTTTTGCCTTTGCTTGCTAGTGCAGGAACTCCAGCATCCAACAAAGCAGTCCCCATGACCTTCTAAGGACAACTCCCATAAGTTAACACGCAGCCCTTTGGGTGCTTCTTCCCCAGCCCCTTGCTGATGCACATTCCTATGGAACTCCTTGCAAAAAAAAAATTGTACTGGCCAGAATAATTTAACATGAATGCCTGTGCCTTCTGCGAAAAATTCAGGCTACAGGTTTCCATTGTCTTTGAAGATATTATCGGAGTCCACTGCAAATGCTGGAAAAGGAACAGTTCTCCAGAGGCAGGAGGTTCCCTATATGGCAGGCAACGGCCTCCAACTCTGAGGCCTCCAGCCAGTGTGTTGTGTAAATAATGAAGCAAAAGTAAAAGGCAGATAACAAAAGAAGGTATATAACTGCGATATGCTTGCAGACATCCGAAGAATATCATTAATATAGAAAGAGCTCTTATGAATTGTTAAGAAAAAAGTCAAACACCCCAGAAAACTGCCAACAGATATGAACAGTTCATAAAAGAAATCCAAATAATCAGTAAGTATATAAGAAAATTCCACCGAAGGCATGCACACTAAAATACCAATGAGATAGCAGCTTTTTACCTTTGAAACTAGCTAAGAGTTTTTAAGCAACCAGAGGTGACCAGAAGACAATGAATCATGGACTTTTACACATGGCTGGTGGGAGTATAAATTGATCTTTTTGCCAGAGGATCAGGCTTTAGGTATCCAGAACCTTGAATACTTTTGCCTAATGCTTCCAGTGTTAGGAGATGTTAGGGACTAGACATCAGAAGTGCAGGAAAAGTAATACAACAATTTTCATTGTGTTACTTAAGATATGGGAACATTGTAACCAAGTAAAACTACTTCTGTAATAGTGAATGACTTACATATACGTATTACTTAAATACATAACACAGGGTGGGGAAAGTAGTTTTACAGTTATAATACAAATAAATAATATAACAATTAATACATAATGCAAGAATAAACTGTGTTTTGCATACTCACAATTGTAAACCTACTTCCCCCCCTACTCTGTATATTGAATAATTAACATATTTAAATTAAAAAGTCTAGAGTTTATACTACAAGTCTACTGAGACAGGTGGTATGATGTTGCCCTTGCAGTGTTGGCTAAATCTTTGTTCTCAAACTTAAAAGTACCTAGAAATCATCTATAGAATCTCTTTAAATGCAAATTCTGATTCCACAGGTGGAGGGTGCCAAGACTGCATTTCTTAACCACTCAGAAGTGATGCTGGTGAAGATAATCCACAGATGACTACTTGATTAGCAAAAGTCTAAATCACAAGGGAGAAACATGTTGCATGAACCAATGACACCTAAATCCTGATATTCATGCCCTTGTAATTCCCTCCTCTACAGTTTGGGCAGGACCTATTATTTCATCTATCATAATCATAATACCCCAAAAGTGAGGGGGCAGTACTTTCAATATTAGGTTGCAAAAGAGCCTTGTTCAGCATTGCTCTCAATCTCTCTTGCTCTCTTGCTTACTCTCATGAAGCCAACTGCCATGTAGTGTGCTGCTCTAGGGAGAGGCCCACATGGAAGGAACTGATGGATGTTCTGTACAATAGTCAAGAAGGAAATGAGACCCTCAGTCTAACGGCCTGTCAGGAACAGAATCTTAGCAACAATCAAGTGTGCTTGGAAGCAGTCCTTTCCCAGTCAAGCCTTAGGATATCTGCAGCTCCAATTGGTACATTCATTGCAGTCTTGTGAGGGCCCATAATCCAGAGGACCAAGCTAACCACTCATATTCTTGATCCACAGAAACTACAAAAAATATATATAATAGCCCTGATCAGTTTAGCTCAGTAGATAGAGCGTCGGCCTATGGACTGAAGAGTCCAGGTTCGATTCCAGTCGAGGGCATATACCCTGGTTGCAGGCACATCCCCAGTAGGGGCTGTGCAGGAGGCAGCTGATCAATGTTTCTCTCTCATTGATGTTTCTAACCCTCTCCCTTCCTCTCTGTAAAAATATCAATAAAATACATATTAAATATATATATATATATATATATATATATATATATATATATATATATATAATAAATGTTTGTTGTCATAAGCCATGAAGTTGTGGAGTTAATTTGTTATACTGCAATAAATAACTAATGCAGAAGAATTGCAAATAGTCATAAGAAAACTTTGGGAAATGATGATGATAATGATCTTGATTATGGTGATGGTTTTGCAGAATACACACACACACACACACACACACACACACACACACACAAACACTCACTCTAGAGGCCCAGTGCATGAAATTCGTGGATGGGTACAGTCCCTTGTCCTGGCCTGCAATCAGGGCCATCTTCCCTGGCTGCCAGCAACCGTCTCCACCCCCCTCCACCATCCTCCTCTGGTTCTCCAATTGCCCAAATCAGAGCCTGCTGGCTGGGGGAAGAGACCAAGAGGTAGGTGAGCAGCCTCTGATCTGGCGATCAAGTTCTGCAGGCTGGGGGCAACTCCCGTGTTGAGCTTCTGCCCACTGGTGGTCAGTGCACGTCATAGCTACAATTCATTCTGCTGTTCAGTTTATTTGCATACAGTATTACCCTTTTATTATATAGGATATATTTCAGAACTCATCAAATTGTATACTTTCAATATCTATTGTTCATTGTACGTCAGTATATTTCATTAAAGTTGAAAATGCATTATGAAAGTATCTGAGTGGGATATTTTCACCCAATTTTCACTCCTTTATACAGATATCATTCCAGTAAAGCAAAGCTCCTTTCTTTAATGTCATGAGGCCTAATGTGCCTTAAATTCATAATCTATTACTGGTTGAAAAATGACATATATTTTTCTTCCCTGAACTCTATTTTATATAATTCCCTTTTATTTTGAATTGTTCTTACATTTTTCTTAAATTGAGCTATAGTTGGGTCACTGATCTAGGAGTCATCATATGCCCACCACTTTGAATTTATTTTATGAGTCCAGAGCTCAATCACTCCATCTCATATTCATTTAGTAATAGAAAGATGACGATTATGCCAATTCTTGGCCAGGTCGTATAAACTGGGAATTAAACAATGAATTAAACATATGATTGCCTTTAGTAAGTCAGTACACTGTCTATTGTCTTCAAGCTAGAAATCATCTAGCTTGCCACAGCCTTCTGGAGGTTCTCCTTCATCATCTCACTGAACCTAGCCCATTCATATATCACATGTGCTCACTGATGTTAGAAAGAATTTGGATGGAAAAGTCATGTAGGCTGTGTCCCAGGTTTGTTGCTAGTATCCATGTTTCTGTGACTTCATTCTAGTGTTTTACTCCCGTCTATCACCCCTAAAAAGCCCTCTTTACATGTTAGTTCCTAAGACTATAATGATGGAGTTGAGGAATGTCAGAAATGACATTGGAGAATAGAACCAGCTTTTTGTCCTTTTATGGGGAGGTCTCAGAGCCAGGTCTTATTTACATAACCAAAAATGGAATAGAAAACATGGTGATGATGTGGAAGACACAGGTGGAAGAGGCCTTGAGTCCCCCTTGGGCAGAGTGATTCCTCGGGATGGCAGCAAAGATACTGATGTAGACAATGCTGATGAGGAAAAATGGGACCAACAGAAGGAAGAAGCTCAAGATGAAGTTCACCTTGATATGTGTCCACACAGGCTAATTTCAAGACTGCAGGTACTTCACAGAAGAAGTGATTGATCTCATTGGGACCACAATAGGGAAGAATTATTAGCAGATGATACTCCAGAATCCACAAATGGCCACCATTCACCCACACAACAAAGAACTCATGAAGACTATATCTCAAGGATGGCAAACAGCCACATACCTGTCATAAACCACCATTGCAAAAAGTCAAGATTCAGTGATTCCCAGCGTCAGGAAACTGTACATCTGGGCACCCATTTATCCAATTCACCACATCTTCTTGCAAACCAGATGTACCAGCATTTGGGATACTGTGTTGGTGACATAGCCAACATTCAGAATGGGTATGAGTGAGGAAAAAGTACATGGGTGTGTGGGGATAGGAGTCTATGCACATCAAGATGATAATAAGCCCATTTCCCAGAAGGAAGATAAGGTAAAGGAGAGAAAGGCAATAGAATAATATTTATCTCTGTGTTAGTTGAGAATTCTAGAAAAATAAACACAGTAAGAGAGCTGTGGTTTCCCCAGAGGAAATCTCGCATCCCTCTCCTATTACAGAGAAAGAACAGAACCATCATTAATAAGGTGAAATCTCCAAATCTAGTAGCAAAGTTACAGCATATTAGGACCAAATTTTTAAAAAGAATTTTTATTTAATATGAAACAGCATGTTAATATTAATACTATTTAACCCCAATTTATTCTGAGAGCATAGATATAAATTCCACACTTCAAAATGTAGAACTTGCAAAAGGAGGGTCTAAAACTGTGTCTTATGTTTCATGAATAGCTCATGAAGCTTAGAAAATATTTCAAAGAGGTCAAGGAAAGAACTGGACATTTGAGAATATTTGCTGTGGGTTTCATAACAAATGGGGATATCTGCCCCCCCTTTGAAGCTCCTCCCAAAAGGGGTTTCTGTGGGACCAGTTGAATAACTGAATGGGTACACAGCTATCAGATATCTGACTCAAGCCAGAAAACAACTATTATTTGTAAATAAATTATATTCCATGAAGAGTTCAACATGATGTGTTTCTATAGACCAGAGTTGGGTGATACATCAGAGAGAGAGAGAGGGAGAGGTGAAGGGAGACAGAGAGAGGGAGATATGAAATGCAAAGAAGAAAGAAGGAAGGAAGAAAGGAAAAAAGGAAGAAGGAAGGGAAGACAGATGGCAGGAAGAAAGGAAGAAGGATGGCAGGAAACTATTATTCTAGGATGCTGTACTCAATAAATATTCTTAAGAAATGAAAGCTATTCACTCTCAAAGCAAAACAAAAAAACCCAGATAATTAATAATCAAAAGACTCACAATAAAATAAATATTAAAGAACCTCTTTAGGCTAAAAGAAAATAATCCTTGATGGAAGCGTGCAATTGAAAGAATGAATGGCGGAAACCAGTTTGGCTCAGTGGATAGAGAGTCAGCCTGCGGACTTAACAGTCCCAGGTTTCATTCTGGTCAAAGGCATGTACCTTGGTTGCAGGCACATCCCCAGTTGGAGGTGTGCAGGAGGCAGCTGATTGATGTTTCTCTCTTATCAATGTTTCTGGCTCTCTATCCCTTTCCCTTCCTTCTGTGAAAAACCAATAAAATATATTTTTAAAAAAGAAAGAATGAATAAACACTAGAAATAGTAAATGTGGAGGTAAAATGATAAAATACTGTTTGTTTAAAGCAACAAAAATAGCAATATTATGTAGAGCATTAAATTTATACACAGAAGTAGAATAATGACAAAAATAGCCCAAAGAATAGCATTGAACATCTGCCCCCTGGTGGTCAGTGTGCATCTGTCATTCAGTTGTTCAGTCTTTCAGTTGTTTGGTCACTTTGGCTTTTATATAATATATAGATGGTGGTAGGAAGATGAGAGGTGATTGACACCTGTCTTCTACAGTGGGGCAAACGCATTTGTAATGTAGAATTCACACCTCTTATATGTCTTAGGGATGTGTGGATAAATTGCAGAATGTAGGAAGATGTATTACAACATGGTAAAGAAATAAATCTAAGTTTCTGATGACAATTTCTCTGAAAAAAATTTCAGCTAGGGAGGATGCAGTAATCTGTCTACAGAAGTATCAAAAAAAATGTTAAAGAAGATGGATAAGAATTGCTCTACAAAGCCCCAAATTTAGAATTAAATGTTAATTTCACCAGAGTCACAAACTTCAGATTGACTAGAGAAAACGTTCTGGCACTCAGAGCTGCAATGAGCTTCAGGCTGAATCTAGCTGACCATATATGTCAGGGATGCACTGGGATCAACCTGGACTTAGACATAAAAGAACTACTACTGAGACCCATCCTATCAGGAAGAACTTTTTAATCTCTCTGTGCTCTTTGTTACCTAACTTTACTTGTTCCCAATGCTTAATGCCCACAGCATTGCAGCAACCTGCCACTTGTGACTTCCATCCTCCAGTCCCCACTCAGTCCTATAGCATTTGCTGGGAGCAATCTTAACAAGATAGCATTTTCTCTGTAATACCTGTCTAATTAAGTATCCATAACTTGGTGCAAGATGTGTGTGGGAAAAAGCAGGAGTGTTTACAGGGAAAGAGGCAGAGAAAGTGGGAATGAGAGATAGGTGAGCAGGCTCCAAAAGTACACTCAGCCCCACCTTCCTTAGTGACTAGCAGAGAGCATCCTGGACTGCAGGTATCTTGGTCATATGCATCTGCCTTACTAACCCCTCTTCAATAACAGGAACTCCCAATTTCAAAGTGGTCCCCCAAGTCCCTGCCTCCCTGAGATCTCTTTGCAACCCCCTCTTTCCTCTCACATATTCTAATGTTGTCTGTCAACCTTCCCGCCTTCCTTCTGCCACACCCTTGTCTTGCCCACCTCCAAGGTCCCACTGATTGGGAAGGGGACACGGGAGAGCCTTGCTGCCTCAGCCTCTCCAACAGTCCCTCCTCCTTTTTGTGTTTTCACTGGCAACTGAAGGCCAGATGCCTTGAGGGAGATGAACACATTAAGTCAGAAAAAGATGGAGAGGGAGATAAGGGCGATTGGACAGAGATAAGTAAACAAAAAAGCAATCAGCAATACAAAAGATCAACAAAACCAAGGATAAATAAAATTGATGAACCTCTAACCAGGTTCACCAAGAAGCACAGAGAGTGAACACAAATAAACAATATCAGAAATGAAAGAGGCAAAGTAACAATCTACCCCACAAAAATACAAATGATTATGAAAAATACTATGAACAACTCTATTCCAACAAAATGGACAACGTAGATGAACTTGACATATTCTTAGAAAAATACAAGCTCCCAAAACTCAATCAGGAAAAATAAAAAATAAAAACCTGAATAAGCCAATAACTACTAAAGAAATTGAAGCAGCGATCAAAAATCTTCCAGCAAACAAAAGCTCTGGTCTGGACGGCTTTACAAGGGAGTTCTACCAAGCATTCAAAGAAGAACTAAAACCTACCCTCTTCAGACTATTCCAAAAAACTCAAGAGGAAAGCATACTTCCAAGCTCTTTCTATGAAGCCAGCATTACCCTAATCCCAAAACCAGATAAAGACACCACAGAAAAAGAGAACTACAGGCCAATATTCTTGATGAACATAGATGCTAAAATCCTCAACAAAATTCTAGCAAATAGGATTCAGCATTACATTAGAAAGATCATACACCATGACCAAGTGAGATTTATTCTGGGGATGCAAGGATAGTACACTGTCCGTAATTCAATAAATGTGATACATCATATAAACAAACCGAGAGACAAAAATCACATAATCATATCAATCGATGCAGAAAAAGCATTGAAAAAATCTAACATCCTCTCTTGATAAAATCTCTCAGCAAAGTGGAATAGAGGGATCATAACTCAACATAATAAAAGCCATATATGACAAACCTACAGCCAACACCATGCTCAATGGGCAAAAATAAAACCATTTACCCTAAGAACAGGAACAAAACAGAGATGCCCACTTTCACTACTCCTGTTTGATATAGTACTGGAAATACTAGCCATAGTGATCAGATAAGATGAAGAAATAAAAGGCATCCAAATTGGAAAAAAGAAGTAAAACTGTCCTTATTTGCAGATGACATGATACTATACATACCCTGTTTCCCTGAAAGTAAGACATCCCTTGAAAATAAGACCTATTTCCAGTTTTGCCTCTCTCTGTAATATAAGGCATTCCCCTGAAAATAAGACCTCTTCTATAATAAGGCCTCCCCCAAACATAAGGCCTCCTCGGAATATATGGCCCCTGAAGCTATGTAAGGTGTCTGACTCCTGATTTAATGTATTTAATTGAATTTTTACAGAGAAGAAGGAAGAGGGATAGAAAGTTAGAAACATAGATGAGAAAGAGACATCGATCAGCCACCTCCTGCATGTCCCTACTGGAGATGTGCCCGAAACCAAGGTACATGCCCTTGACCTGAATCGAACCTGGGACCTTTCAGTTCGCAGGCCAAGGCTCTATCCATTGAGCCAAACCGGTTCCGGCTGACTCCTGATTTAAAGAGACCTCTCACTGTCTGAACAGCTCTGGCTGTGCTGCGGCCAATCAGTGAGCTGGTTTGTGAAGACAACTACTACTGTACCATATACAGGTAATAAATTTTCTTTCTTTCTTCTTCTTTTTTTTTTTTTTTTTTTTTAAAAAATAAAT